>JACN01142973.1:0-17043 GCA_000787155.1 Scartelaos histophorus | reverse complement strand
TTATATTTATATTTATATTTATATCTAACCCAATAGTCAACATGTTCAAAACAGGATGGAGGCACTTCTGGCTCCAGCTGACATTTAGATTCATTTTGGATATAAAATGTTCACATTAACCCACTGTAGACGTTCCTGGTGTTTTTATTTTTAGGAGCGACTCAAAAGCTAACACTGAAGGATCATGGTACTCTTGGAGTCTCTTGGATCATGGAGTAAATTGAGACATTTTTGCATTAGGAAGAAATGACCAAAAATGCATAAACCTTTTGTTTCATTTTCAGATCACTAGTGGTAACAGTGGTGTATGTGGTGTATATGTTACCCACAGTAGGGTTAGTGGTTTGATTCTTATGCTTGCTTGCTCTCCTACATTTAACTAGTGGTCAGTGCAGAAGTAATGTTGTATTTACTGGTATGAAATGAAATAAGGAAAGCTACATTTTCATCTCACTATTTCTGTACAGCCACTTGGGCATGTCATATTGGAAATGAATCTTTTATATTTTTCTATCCAAATACGCTGTGCTCTATTGTGTTACATTATACAGTGTATCTCCAGTGGAGAAGGAACAGTGCACAAAGTGGGTGGAAGTCATCACTATCTGAAAACCAGTGGAGGGTGGTGAACGATGCAACTGCCAACTCAATATTTGTTCCTGGGCATTATCAGGGTCTGTGCATTTACAGCATATCAAAGGAAACTGTTATATGGATCGCAAAGCCTGGCTATGTAGAGGAAATAAGATCTAGTGAGTATGTTCCATTGCCTGGATCAGGAATTTTTCATGCATAGCAGAAAATATAGGCAAATATAAGACAGTTACACGCTGTAGTAGGGCACTGGGTGTTGGGTATACATTTCCCAGTGGTATAGTGGGAAAATACAGACTACGTTTAAATAAGGGGTCAGTGCAGAGGAAATTTTATATTTACTGCACTGAAATAAATAAAGCTACATTTAAAATGCATGAATTTCCAACTGAAAGCAACAGAAAAAACATTAGTAGAGCATATTGTACTAAATGATACATGGAGGAAGATTGCACCATCCAAATTTGTAACCAGAGATTAAAATGGCAAAATCATCCATCTCTCGCTCAATTTATTCTGGTTAGATGAAAACATTTTGGTAAGGCATTTTACAGTCTTAAAGATTATTTTGCATTGGAAATTATTTCAGAAAATGTAATAATGAAATGACAGATAAAGTGAACATTCTTATTATCTTTTAATTGCTTCTGTCAAAGGAACATTTCTTATGACACCCCAGATCCCTCCCAAATACAGCCTTAAACCTTTTTTTAATCTCCATGGAAACAAGCAGGCGAAAAAAACAGGCGCAGTTACAGATCGGATCTGGTGAAAGGCGAGCCTATTTCCTGCTTACGATTACAGTGCATGTTTTTCAAGGTATTCTTCAAGGTATATACTTTGAAATGAATTGAAATATACACAGAAAATTGTGGATTGTCCATCAATAAAGTTACACCTTTAATGCATAAAAAGGAACATTTACCCATAAACTTGTAAGAATTTGAGTGAGTTTGACTGCAGTATTTGTAAAGTAGCATAAATGTTTTAACACTTATGCTGGTATTTGTATTTGTATATGTATATTTTATTATGATCCTTTACTGCTGAGTATACCAAGCTGGATTAAGGCAATATTGAAATGAAAAATGTCAGATTAGTGAAGTGTGAAGTTTGGCCTCTGGGTGATCACAGCGTGCGGTCAGAATCTTCACTGTGCCGGCCCTTTTCAGCCCGGGTCAATAAAGACTCAAAATGATACGAGCCTTTGATCCTTCCACCCCCGTGTTTGTTCATTTCACCAAGAAGTTGTCCACATCCACATTTGGGTTTGATTTTATAGCTTTCCAATTGGTCACATCTCAGTTAGAAGCAAGTTTAAGGGCCTGCGCTAAACTGACTTTTGAACATTTATACTGCAGCTGTGTTTATTTGTTTTCATTCACTTATGCATTCCAGTGATACGGTGTAGTTTTTCCTTCTCTTCTGTGATCAAACCAGCAAATGCAGTCTTAGCAAGTTTTGTGTCGACAAACTTGAGGCCGTGAGGTATTTTAAAGACACATACATTACATTACTTTAAGGTTAGAGCACTTTAGAAAGTCTGAGTAGCTCTTTAAAGTGCACATTTAACTTTTCTGGTGCAGGATATGCCACCTGCTTGTTTCTGTGGCCTGGAATGTTCCATATTATTGCATTAAACGTATCTATCTCTACCAGATGTTTTCATTCCTAAAATATAGATTCAAAAATATGAATTATTTCTTTGAGCAGGTGCATGTCTACAGATTTGACCTGAAGGCACCTACCAGATAAATGTGTCATAGTGCAGAACATTCCAGCTTCAACATCTCCATGGAGACCAGATGATGACCAGATGACTGTGCAACTTTGAAGGTCGTATATTTCACAAAATGGACTGTTTTGAGCTCTAAGACATGTTAGAGTGTTGTTACCACCTCAAAAACATAAATTGAGTTGTTTTTTGCTTCATTCGCACTTTAGTTCAGAGATGAGCAATTCCAAGTCTGAAATAAGCCAAAGGATACACAACAAAAAGTGGAGTGTTAAAATTGACTCTCACGGAATCAATTTTAACATTTTCTCAGGGTTTATATGGGTCCGGTCTGTTCTAGAGTTAATGTAACATTTTTGGGAATGTTAATTAAGTAACACTCGACCAAAGTTTAAACCCAAAATCAAGAGTTACATTAACATTTTGAGAATAAACGGATCACACTTAAACAACGCCGGTATGTTAAACAACATACCGGTGTTTTTTTTTTTTTTTTTCCCCACTTTATTTTAGTTATTTTAAGATAAAATTATGTACAAAACTGGTTCAAACTACTCTTCTCTCACGGGAGTTTGAAGTGGTGCTTGAGAGGTGCTACATTAATACTAAGTTGAATGAACATTAGTGGAAGTTGAATTAACCAAACTTGTTGAACTTGTTGAAAGTTGAACTAACCAAATTCTGGCAAATAACCCAAACTCGAACCACCATTTATCTTTCAAATAGTTAAAATAACCTGTTTTGTGTTTTACCCTGAAATATTAACCCTCCAGTTTTTGCTGTGTAGTGAAGGTGTACTGCATGTGGTCTAAAAACTTATGGGAGCACTTCCTGTTTTACTGCATGATCTTACAAAGTGAGTGTGAATTTAAAAAATGCAATCTGGAGTATGTTTGTGATGACGAAACATTATAACAGATCAAAAAATAGTGTAATATGAGGTCTTTGATATAGGTTTTATTTATTTTGACATGTGCTTACTTGGTGCTCACATCACTTTAGCTCAATGCTCCTTTCTTTTCGATTCCTCCCTATGTGACCTCCACAACACCTCACGTTCCGTCTGTCCAACCTGGACCGTCACCCTCTAGCTTTTCCAAAAGAGGACTGACTGGACACTGGCTCCATCGGCCCGGCCCTCCCTCTGGACTATAGCGGCGTATGAGGCTGACTGAACATTGTTTCAAGGTTATGGAGAGAAGGGCGCGCTCAGATGGACTGGCAGCCCCGTAATGAGTGCGTTCCTGGGGGAGGGACACTGACTTTGTGCAGGTGAATCCCGGCCTGGGGGAGACGGGATTAAACAGTCCTTCGCCATCTCCCACTTCAAACTCATTTAGAGTGATAAAGCAGCCAGGGCTAAAGCGTGCATTTAGATTGGAGTCTCGTTATCACAGTGGAGCTGAGTTACTTTGACAGAGGAAGTTAACCTCTGATGTAACCTCACAAATCCTTAAATTTCAATTCAATACTTTAGGTTTATTATTCACTTCTTGAATAACAGTCCAATATTACACACAACATCTTCATTTTAGTGTTGAAGTGTTGTTCCTCCTCAAAAAAAACATATGACTGTGTTTTGTTGCATTCACACATGTTTGAGTAACTCTTTATTATCAGTCTGTCTACATCTCCAAAACTCAAAATGCTCTGTTCCACCTTGTGATGTCATGAAATAGCAGTTTTAATGGTAACGGCTAAATTTGACATTTTGTTCAGCCGAGATTAGAGTAGCAATTCCCTGGTGAAATCTTCCATGTGATTCAAGTGATGCATGTATGGACTTAAAAACACAGTGGAGCTCTTAATGCATTATCACATGTATACGATGCTACATTTCCATGCTAGTTTTGGCACTAAGAAACAACCAGCCTACTTTTCTGTGGTTACTTCTGTCTGTCTCTTCAAAAGACAAAACCATTTTGTCTTCGGTTGCTGTTGCAGGCACCAATAAAGTACTCTATTTCTTTTCTTTTTCTTCTTTTCACATAGTGTAGCTTTATAAAGTTTGTAAAATGCTGTAAAAATGAAAGAGACAGATGTGAGCTTCTTACTTAGGCGATGCCAAACCAAAGCAGCAATGTTTTACTGCAGGAGAACAGTGGTGATTTGAACTGCTTTGTCAGATGCTGAAGAATACTATTCTGTCTCTGTCTCAATAGCAAAAATTCTCATTGTGTCCTTTGGCAAGACACTTCACCTACAGTATATTGTCTCAGTAGTAATTGCGGTGTGTGTGTGTGTGTGTGTGTGTGTGTGTGCTGGTTGTAGTCGGTTAGAACAGAAGCTTACACCATTGAGTGTGGAGTGAATGAATATTGCTCTGTAAAGCACTTTGGTGTCCTGAAAGACGCCACATAAATCCATTATTATTTTTCGTCTATACAAAAGGGCGCTAGGGTTGCAAATGCTAACAGCGCACTAGCATTTCCTCCTGGTTTGCAGACAGTAAAAACATGTTACAAATCGATGCAGCCGGCACAGCGGTCTCACTCTAACCGATGCTTTTACAATATATCCGCACTGGGGAAAAAACTAATTAGACTCTTTACACCCACACACACACATGCACAAGCACTACAGCCCCTTTAAAGCAGACTTATTATGCAAAGTCAACTTGCCAGAGCTTTTAACCATAGTTAGTTTAGTTAGTTTCCCCTCATCTGAAATTGTATTTGGAGTGATTGTGCATGTTTTAGCAGTCATTTAGTTTCAAGATGCCATTTTGCAATTGGCCATTTTCACTGGTATTACATTTCCACTGCTGTGTTCTAACGTAGTTCTCCAGTTTTATTTTCCTAATCTGTGATACGTACAAAATCTTGGTGATTACTTTAGATTTACATTTATTTTAATGAATTAGTTTATCCTAGAAAAAAGTTTGCTGCAGTAACACAACAAGTACAACAAGCAGTAACACACAGACTTTTTCTTTGCACTGAAAATCACATTTTCAGATACAGGATATCACATTCGTGTCCTGAAAAACGTCTTTCAAGCTCTTGAAAATAAAGTACATTTCCCAATTTAGCTTCAGCGCATCAGTCTTTAGACCCTCATCTGCTTCAGTGATGCCATTGCTAGAATGAATTTCCTAGAATCACCGTTTTGCTCCTTTTCCCCTTCGTTTATCCTTCCGGTGACCTCAAAAACAGACTTTCTTTTGCGACTAACTGGTCGTGGATTCTTGTCTACTCTTGTGACAAACTTTGTGCTAACTGTGAGGAAGTTACAGCTGGAAAAAGCCGCTAAGCACCGCTGCATTACTTTAGTAAACAGTGCCTTGTGTCTGTGGAGTGCATAAGAGCCGTACATAAACCACATAATCCCAGCACGCCTGCAAGTCAGTTACACTAGAAGCGTCGGGAGTTTGATTGACGACCCAACAGCCAATAGATAATGATGTAGTCTCATTATCTATTGGCTGATGTTTATCTGGCCACACCATGTCCAGTGTTGATGGATTTTCATTATTTTTGTTTTGGTTATCAGAATTACAAGGCTGCTACATGTATATAATGATATCATTGACAATTTGATACACTCTTTAAGTAGTTTTAGAAAAATGTTGCAATTTAAAAGATCCAAATTATAACATAATAATCCATGGGGGTCATAGATTATAACTATATAGCAAAACAAGCACAGTAGGTCTTCTTTAACGACAAAAAAATCACATAAGGTCAAGATGAAATGACCAACTCAGCTGAACTGTGTGCACATGCACACTGCCTCACTGCCTATATTCACATGTGAAAAATTTCTGTCCTCCACAAGTGAATAGCCCACTCACGCTCACTATAAATGCGCTGCCATGTCTTATTACTTCACCCATCGCCATGGAAATACATTTGTGCTGCATACTAAATGGTTATATAAGCACACTCTGAGCTCAAAACGATCCCCCCCATCAGCCCAGGTCATTCTGCACTGGCGGAGGTGGCATCAGTCGCCTCTGTGAGCTCCAGACATATGTAGCAGCAGTAAATGGTGTAGAATACGAGTTATGGGTCCAACGTGGCAGAAATAAGAGATAAATCATAGGCCAGTGGGATGTCGAGGGTCTGTGAAAGCAGCATGTCCGGGCCAATGAGTGCAGTCGCCTTCCTCTCCTGGTAATTAATGTCATGAGCAAATGGCAAAGCGGGCGGCGATGATAGAGCCGGGAGAAAATACAAAGGGAGCAATTAGATGTTCTTGAGAAAATACAGTGATATGGGTTACATGGCTGGCTTTGTGAGAGAACCTGCACTGAGACCTCCTCTATTGCTGTGTTTAAGACGACATCCCAGCATTCTATAGGGTAATATTAATTAATACAGATTGCGAACAGTTAAAATTAATATTGTTAAAATGCAAAATGTTGTAATACAATGAGTTCTAAGGTTTAGTCAGTAATTGAAAACAACAAGTTCAACATTTGTGAATTAACTTTTTGGATATTTCATGGCAAAGTACAAAGTAATCAATAGGGTAATCTGGCCCAAGCACTTCATAAAAGGTTGATTAAAATGATTATCAGAATAATTATAGATGAACTGTAATGATTTTTCTTTTTAATATAAGGTCTGAATACTTGAAAAGGGGCAATCTACTGATTTGAAAAGGGACTAGTGCAGTAAAATGTAAAAGGATGTGTTTATATGACTTTATGCTGTATTTGACTGTAAATTAAATTTAAGTTGCAGTCTAATTTTTCTCACACTATTTGCTGCTGATGTCAACATTCTCTGAGGTTGTAATGCTAACTGAGGCACAGCTCTGTCTGAAATTCTGTTAGTGTAATTATAGGCTTTAATCTGAGCTTTGTTTTACACAATCTGTCCAGAAAGAGCTTAACTAAACAGGACCATGAATGTTTCTTTTTAATCTTAAAACATTTTTGTCAGTGTTTGCTAACGTGTGCATTGCGTCACCATGGTAACATCTGAACTTTCCGCCATGTACATACACAAACATCTCCCCCAGAGTGATGCCACTGCAAATTATCAATTGGTCTTCATCTGTCTTGCGATTGAGTGAGTGAACATAAAGGTACATTATTCAACAAAAAGTCTGGGTAGTAGGGCTGCACGATATATTGAAAAAATATCGTCATCGCGATAATAGCACGTGCGATATCCACATCGCAAAGATGCGCGATATTTTTTAATTGTTTTATGTGTAAATCGTGAGTTTATTGTGTTCTGGAGTTCACAATTCCGACGCGCCCTTAAACGTAATGTTTTGCTAGCTAGAGTGAGCGCGTGGACTCGCAGTGCATGACGGGAAAACACTACAGTCACCATGGCGGGTAATGAAGAAGTCAGTGAAGACGACAACAGCGAACAACTTGTGCCTAAAAAGCACAGCAGCTCCGGAATTTGGGACTTTGGCTTCAGACGGGACGACGTGTCACAGACGCAAGTGCTGTGCAAGTCGTGCCGGAAAGTTATCGCAACGTCGAGAGGAAACACGACGAACTTACACAGCCACCTCGAACGCAACCACAGGGAGCTATACAGTGATTTTATTCAGTCAAAAACTTCAGCAACCAATGTTACGCAGGTACAGTCGCAAAAACGAAAAGCACAGACGAGCTTAAATGAAAGTTTCGCGTGCAGCACTCCTTATGAAAAACGTCATAGAGGCAAACATGTGAATGTACGAAGCATTTTTTTTTAGGTTAAAAGAAAATATCGCAATAATATCGTTATCGCAATGCTTGACACCCGTATCGCATATCGCATTCATTTTCAATATCGTGCAGCCCTACTGGGTAGATATTATTAATGCCATACTCCGGGACATTTTTCCTGCCACTAGAAAAGTTACACAATACACCGTTAAACCAATCACAGAAAAGTACAGTATATGCTGCCAGTCAGAAGAAGTGCTGTGGAAGACTTCAGACATTATTACAGTGATTCAAGATAATTATTTTTCAGACATATTACATTCCAGGATCCAAAAAATAGCGTGACCCATTTGTGCAGTTGTTAGCACCTGTACTTCAGTGTAAGAAGGCCCCGGCCAAAATTAGGACAGCGTTTTTGTGTGGGGCTTGTATGTTCTCCCCGTGTCTGCTTTGCCCCAGGCTTGAGTTCCCCTTATTCCCGACAGTGCACTGGAGGTGAAATGAACCTGTATCCCTGACATCTCCCTGGGTATTCTGTATTTTTGACTTGTTCAATTTTGCTCTGATTTTCGAGTAGGCCTGGTTCATTCGGCCTTGGACATGGGGAGAGAGGCTGAAAATGATTGTATATTATACTGGCCCCTAGTGGGTTGGCATACATGTGGAGGTTACTGAATGAGTCCAAAGTATGAACAACACCTATTTATTCCATTCAAAATCCTAATGATAAATAATATATAATAGTAGCAGGGGTAATTTTTAAGTAATTAAAATGGTAGATCCCAGTGACCCCTATTCAAGCCGAGGATTTCCCTATGGACAGTGCTGCTTTAAAGGCAAGAGCAGCCCGTCCTCCAAGCTCAAGGTTAAATGTTCAATTCTCACTTGCCCCATTCACATTGACATGCCCTTGGGCAAGACATACAGCAGTTTGGCCATGTGTATGTATTAATTATGTGTGCTTGCTTAATGAAGTGAATACATTATTAATAGAATAATAGCATAGAATATCATTGTGTTTAACCTAGAACTTTTAATAGAATGACAAACCTTACTTACATTGCCTTATTCCAATTAAAGCTGCAATATGTACCTTTCCTGGCCAATAGTCTTCCACCTGTTTGTTTCCATGGAAATGTTATTACTTTACCTAGAATCTTCCACAGTATTATAAATCGAGGGGACTGGGCATTCAGGTTCCCCAGTAAACCCAAAACATGCGTAACTGATACTTTGCAGCTGATGTCATCAATATTTCCTCTGGTTATGATGCTAACTGAAGGCACTGCTCTATTTTAGAGTTATTAAAGTTTACTCTGAGTTTAACACAATCTGACCGGAAAGAATTTGTCGGAACTACAGGTGAGATTATTTGTGCTGTCAAACAAGTCCCTCTCTCATCAAATTACGCACAGCGAGCAGTGACAGTTTCAGTTTTTCAGTTTTTTGGTTGAAAATCAAACACCTAAATAGCACCATGCAAACTGAAGTTGATTTCAGGTTTTGGAAAGTGTGTTGTTTAAAAATCCATTTTGTATTTTTGTATTTTTCAGACTATTTAAAATCAAAATTTAAAAGACTGTGTTTGCTAATGTGTGCATTGTGCTGCCATAGTAACAGCTGAACATTCCACCCTAGACATACATGAAGTACACCAAGCCTACAGCTCGAGCTCTCTTTATATTATGTTCCTGGCAGGTTGAGAGGAATTGAAAAAGAGTGAAAAGCAGAGGACAAATTTCCCTACGAGGACAATGTACCTTACTTTATCTATGGAGACAGCCAGACCCTCCAGCCAAAAAGTTACATAAGGCACCTTTACATTTTCCTATATTTACCCAAACATGGCCCTCTTCTATGTCCCCTTAAGTCAAAATCCATGGTTATAACTCCATATTGACCCCACAGAAAACGATGTCCCTTCTCCAGCTGTTTTCCACTCACAATAATGTTTACTGAGGAAAGTCCTGGAGCAGTCTTGGCCACACTGCCCCGGAGCTCAGCGGTATTTAAAACCCAGCCCTGATCGACGCTGCATTTTCCCAACTACCCTGAACCTATCGCCACCATGCATACTTAAAAACCTCGGGGAACAGACTGCAAATCAACACACGCTCTCTGTATTATTCAATGTGTTTTGCAGTTTCAAAGTTTAAAAAAATGAAAGTGTGATCAATGAAAGCATAATTTCAGAGCATGGATTATAATAGAAGCATTAGGGTCCATTGATTGGAGCGTGCAGGGCTGGGAGCCGTATGAGAGAACGGTCAATAGAAAAACGTCATTTGCGGTGACAAAAGCAAGCAGGCCTCCCCCCGGCCACAGGAGATTTAAATGTCAACAACACGCTTGACTGGAGAGTGGTGCATTTTCCCAGGCGCTGTGTCACTGATTCAAAGATCAGTAACATACAACTGTGCAACATACAGAATGGGATGACACGAGTTGTACACAGTAGTTAAAGTTAAATGCACACTGCGTAACTTTTCTGTTGAAGCGTTCGTCACTTGCTTGTCACCAGGGAAATCTATTGCTTTGCCTAGAGGGTTTCAGAATTCTGCATTATCCAATCTAATCCACTGTGTTTATATACCACATTTCGCAAACAAACTATTCCCAAAGTGCTGCACAAATACACAGTAATGACAACAATAATAAAATGATAAAATAAACGCACAGATTTAATCATAATACTTTTAAAACAATAAAACCAGTAAATAAAATAAGACCAAAAACATGGAATAGCAATAAATAAATAAATAAGACCAATAAAATAAATACAAAATAAATTAAAGACAACATGTAATTGTCTTGCCTTTCCGCAGAACTGACCTGTTATGTGGAATATTCCAGGCAAAGCAACAGCGAATTCATGGAGACAGGCAGCAGCGAGCTCGCTCCTAAAAACTTTACATAACGCACTTAAAACACAGTTAAGAAAAAGCACTACACAGCAAGTAACTGTACACAAATATATTCCTGTTTATTGGTGCCATTTTGAGTACTTTTGTCCATTCAGGATATAATATTTAGTTTTTTTGCTATGAGCCTTTAGAGATTCAATTTAAAGAACATGAGTGTCGAGTGTCAGAGCTGGGAATCAGTCTCACAATGGTTGAATCTTGTATTTGGGCTTATAGTGCTGCCCAGTTCATTGTGTTTTTACATTTAGAAAACGGCATAGGCAATTCAATCCACCACAATCACCTAAACTACCATTATCAGCACCATTACGACAACAATACGTAGACTCCACTCTACCCACGTAGTCTAAACAAAATTAACTGGTTTATGACACTCTTTTTCAGTGCAACAGTAATAGTTTGTAATCCTTAAAATGCAAGTATGCAAAAACAACGTCTACACAATTTATTTCTCTATCATATCTTATTTTGTTCTCATAATTACGTTTGTTTAGCTAGATAACACGAATCTATTCTCTGTAATGTTCCAGATAGACTAATCCAGTTATAATCACATTCATTCAGCATCTGAGCATTTGCGAGGAAACACCTGCTATTGTGGGAGATTCCAGGCAAAGCAATAGTATCTCCATGGAAACAAGCAAGAGGTAAACCCACTACCAGAAATGTTACACAGCATGGCTTTAAAATACACAAAAAAGCACGTTATAACACTGCTATACAGCCTGAGTTTCAGCTTTCTGGAGGTGGAGGTTGCTTCTCTTTGAAGATGTTCTTGCTTTGTTTGGAATGTTTCACAGTTTGGCATTAAACCTTTCTTTCTTCATGGAGACCAAACCAGGCCAAGCTACAGGTCAGATCTGTGGAGAGGCGACCCCGCTCACAGTCAGAATGCCTTTGAGCTGTAAAACCACCTGCAATTTACTAAATGTAAAGTAGAGCTGTTTAATGTCATATTGTGAAAACCATAGAAACAAGTTGACGGACCCCCAACCAAAAAGCTAAACAATAAAAAATAATAATAAAATAAAATAATAAAACCTTTCTATCTTCATGGAGACCAAAGCTGGCCAAGCTACAGGTCAGATCTGTGGAGAGGCGACCCCACTCACAGCCAGAACAACTGTTTATCTAGGTGTTATTAAGTTATAAAACCACCTGTACTTGAATAAATGTAAGGTAGATCTGTTTAATGTCACACTGTGGAACATTCCATGCAGGGCAATGACATTTCCAAAGATACAAGAACGTGAAACATCCACTACCAAAAAGTTACACAGTGCATCTTTAAAAAGCAAGCATGCAAAAACAACTTGTACACAATTAATTTCTGTACCCACTAATTGTTATTATTTTTTTTTTATAATTACAATTGTTTAGCAAGATAACACACATCTATTGTCTGCAATGTTCCAGATACAATAATCAGATTATTACCACAATCATTCAGCATCTGAGTATGACAACTTTTGCGAGGAAACAACATTAAAAACAGGACTAAGCAGGGCCAGCGGTTTTTATCTGCTAGCAGCACATTGCTCATCCAAACTCTAATTAACTCCTCTGAATTGGATGGATATTTCCTTCATTTCTGGCCTCAGTGTTCCAGTCTTCACAATGGGGTGGATTATTTGTACTTGGGGCTATGATAATCTGGCTGTAGGGTTAGCAGCAGAACGCCTTGAGCATTTATATTTCCAATGCAACTCTTTCGTCTATTCAAAATAAAATAAAATAAAATAACAAAAACGAACTGAAAGGTATGATTTGGATCTCCCTGATATAGCTTTAGAAAAGGCTTTGACAAAATAGAAATCGACAGCTGTAGACCAAGTTATAAAGTTTAGGTATAATGTAATGTTAGATGAAAGATGTGCTATTTAACTTTTTTGGCAGAGTTTGGCAGCCTTTCCCCGTGAGATGATACTGCTTTGCTTAGAATGTTCCTTAAAAAAGCATTAAAGGGGTCTGTCTGTCTACATCTCCAAAGCTCAAAATGCTCTGTTCTACCTTGTGAAGTTAACAGCTTCTTTTTACCTTTAGTTCAGTAAAGAGAAGCAATTACAAAACTCACATTGTCCAAATGATTTTAGTGAAGGTGTATGGAGCTTAAAAACACAGTGGAGCACTTCCTGTATTACCACATGGCAAGGTGGAACAGGATGGAAGAAACTACATTATAACATAGATCAAATAGTGTAATATGGCTTCTTTAAAATGTTGTATATAAAGTACACATTTGGACCAGTCTATTATGAGTCTAAGCACCATGAGGGGAGTGGAGCTGTCCATGGTACTGAAAGATGTTTTTAATTCATCTGGACTTATTTATTAACTTTATAAACCAAAACAGCAACACACAATTGAACACAATGAAATAAATGCTGCTATAACAGTTTGTGTTCTTTGTCACATTTGATTTATTAGTTAATTGTTAGACTTGAGTGTTTGAATTTAAGTCAAATTAATTAGGAGTTAGTTCTTGATGAAATCGCGCACACAGATTTAAAATAATATTCCAAAGATTAAAAAAAATACAATTCTAAAAAACTACTGATTAACTCGTGGGTGACAGATGTCTTTGCAGCCCTGAAGCACAATAACAAGGACGTTTTATACCCATATGAAAGGCATAAGTGAGTTACAGTATGAAATAGTGTTATGTAATATAGGATTGTTTCGAGAAAAATGGCTAAAGTTTGTGTAAGCTTCACAAAATGTCTTGAAATTTAGTGCAAACATAAAGTTATACACGGTTAAAAATGACGTTTTAAAGGTCATATATTAAGGTGTGTTGACTCTTGCTGTTTCCTCATAAAAAATGTATACAGATATGTGTGTTTCATTCACATTTGTGTTTCATTCACACATGTTTGAGAAATCTTGAGTAATTAAGTTAATACATAAGTCCAGATGAATTAAAAAACATCTTTCAGTACCAGGGACAGCTCCATTTCCCTCAAGGTGCCTATACTCAAAATATACTGGTCCAAATGTATACTTAATATACAACATCTTAAAGGGCGATGAGTCAGTCTCCATCTTCAAATCTTAAAATACTTTTCTCTTTCTTGTGTTGTCATGTAAGTAGCAGCTACTTTTGCCTTTTGTTCAGTAGAGAATGGCAACTCCAGGTGTATAGATTGTATAGAGAAAAAACACAGTGGAGAAATAAAACCTAAATTTGCAGGATTTGTGTGTTCAACATGTGTGAATTAAACAAATCGCAACTCCAGGTATGTTTTTTGAGGAAACAACATTATAACGCAGCATATATTGGTCCTCAAAGTGTAAAGCCATATGGAATTTAACTCACTATTCACACTCAGCAAGGGGTTAAGCATCTATTTAACTTCTTTAGTTTACAGTGAAATGAAGCAGTGTTTCCTTTTGTTTTAAACGTGACATTTACAGCCTTCCTGTATTCTTCCCCCTATACTTCTCTTCTCATAGTGGCGTAATAGCCGCTTTGTGAAACTGCTACTTCAACTTCTTCGTCCCCCCGTGGAGAGTCTGGACTGCTTTCGAAACTCTCCCTCTCTCCTCTTTTTCCTCCTCTTTTCTTTTTTAGGTACCCACTTCTGACATAGCATTTCATTCGGCTAAATACAGCTCTTGTACTAACTGCAGGAGACAGACCACCACTCGCTGAGAACAGGGGGTGGAGGGCAGAGATGGGAGGGTGATAAGGGGGCACCACGGGGCTTATGGGAAATTGAGTCTTTGATAGAGAGAGGTTAGGAGGTGGAGAGTGTTGTGGAGTACTTGTCTGAGCTGGGGGTGAAAGGTTAATTTGAGAGCCTGGAGGGAGAGTTTGGAATGAAAAGAGGCTAATGTAGAGCTAGGGCTTGGAGTGGGTAATATCACTCAGAGTATTCCCATAGATGCAGATGACAGACGGAGGAGGACAGAAACAAATGGAGAAAAACACATCTATTACGAAAATTTAAAACATAAATATGAGAAAATTGCAATAGTTCAAGTAAATTACAACATGTAAAGTTCCATATTGCACAAAATTTACTCCAAATTTAAGCCATGTTATAATGTTGTTACTTCATCAAAAATATACCTAGAGTTTTGTTTCATTCACACATGTTTTGGAGAAAAGCTACATCTCCAAAGCTTGAAATTCTCTCTTTCACCTTGTGAAATCAAAAACAAGGTGGAACATAACAGATGCCTTTTGCTCTGTAGAGATTCCAGAGATGAAATAATCAAAATGATTCTGGTAACATGAATGTTTTCTGTCTGAAAGAAGAACACAGTCTATCTACATAAGATCTATGTGGATGAAACAAAACACAACTCCAGGCATGTTTGTGATGAGAAAACATAACCTAGATCAAAAAACAGCGTAATATGGGCCCTTTAAGGTGGGAGACTTTATTACAATTTTGCGCCTTTTTACTGCTTATCAAATCTGCACAAGAAAATCAAGAAAAAAAAGAAAAAAAAGGAAAAACATATTTACAGTTTTGTGCATTATTAATTCATTCCGTACTTGGTGGTGGTAAACTATTACAAAAGCCACAGCTGAGGCTACTGGTCTGTGTCCTCTACCCCTTTGACCACCATGAATCACTCACAAACCACATTCATACTATTAACTAGGTGGGAGAAGTGTCTTGCCTAAGGATACAAAAACATTATGCACTAGAGCCACTGTGGCACCAATCCTACTTAGCTTCTTATTTCTCCTTCATTTTCTCACAGACTCTCCAGGGAAAAAAGCTTGCCCAGGGTTAAACAGTTATGTGGTAACTAAAGCCCACGATCTATAATTTTATTTAAATATTTCTAAAACTTTATAAGCTGCCAAGTTATTTAAGCAATTTGCATTTTAAATGTGCTTTTTGGACTTCAAACAACACTGTTATGGATATTAGTTAGCACGGAGCTGGTTAGACTCTGCGATGCCTTTGAACTATTAATATTTGGATTTTTCAAAAAGTCTATGAGAAAAATGAATGGAAAATTTACTTCAGAGCCGGAGCTTACGGTCACTGTGGAGCTCCATTGACAAGAGGTATGATCTCTGTGGTGGAGAGTGCATAGATCTATTTATGCTGGAATTTAAGGGTCAAGGAAATGGACTATATAAGCCATGATGTGTGTCATTATATTTTCTTTGTGTGAGAAATGTATAATATAAAGCTAACAGTAGAATAATGAGTTAGGAACATCCAAGGACTCATTGTTCCTGTTACTCTAATCACAGAATCTGCCCAGTTTGTAATACAGAAAGAATTTTCTCTTATATGCCACATATTCTGTTTTAAAGGTTACACATCTTTAAAACTTGAATCCACGTTATAATGCTGTTACCTATTCAAAAAGATTCAAAGCTCAAAATGCTCTGTTTCACCTTGTGATGTCATGTAGTGGTAGTTTTCAAGTTAGGTTTTACGTTTTGTTCAGTTGAGATTGTCAGTTCCAAGGCTGAAATGATCCAAATGATCATAGTGAAGGTGTCTTAAAAACACAGTGGAGCACTTCCTGTATGACATCACAAGGTGGATGAGAGTATTTTTGTTTTTTGGTTGTACAGGGTTTATGTGTTAATGAACGTGTGAATGAAACAAAACCCAACTCCAGCAGTGACGTGGGATCAGGGGAGGCAGGTGAGGCACTGCCTCACCCGTAATAATGACAGAAAAAAAAAAAAGAAACTGTACTTAAAGAAATGTTAATATTTTCCACGGTTATGTGTTAAAAATGCATTTGGAGTATGACTACACATTTCTGCCATTTTATTGAGTAAAAATAGCTGATTTTGAGTTTTTCCGATCAAATCCAGGGCAGAAACCCCGGGTGAGGCAGAGTGAACTGTGCCTCACGTATGACGCATGATCCAATACAAACTGGTGATGATGCTGCCAGATTCTGTTCCTCAGCATCACCAGTATGAACTTTACACAAATATTGATTATACACCACAACTTTCTGCAGTCTATAATATTCGTTATACACCACAACTTTCTGCAGTCTATGTAATGTGTTTTATGTGTGTGTGAGATAACTATTCCAGCTGATCGCACGATAAAGAGCAGAGAAAAGCAGGTGAGGCAGGCAGTACTCCGCCTCAACTCAAGGGGGCGCACGCAAACTGGCAGCTGCTTTGTGCTGCTGCTTCAACAGTAAGACAGAAAAATTTGCTTTGGCTGGATTTG
>KN497389.1:76099-88074 GCA_000787155.1 Scartelaos histophorus | reverse complement strand
AAGAGAGAAAGAAAAAAGAGGGACATAGAGATAGGCGTCATTTTTGAGGTGTGCAGTGACCCTGAACGACGCTGGTTGGCTTCATCAGTGCATCAGAGGGGTCCTTATGAAAGCTCCTCCTGTCCTGCGGTCATGGGAGAGCTTTATTGATTATTATAAGCACGCACTCCAAGTTTGTTCTAGTGTCAATAAGCAGACCAATGGATGTCATGTCTTTGACTTCTTAATGGCATCTGACTGTAAGAATATCATCTTTTGTTATAACGTTTTACTTGAATAATTTTACAATACAATTATACAAAGGTATTGCATAAAACTGATACATCCCAATAATCCAATTAACTTTAGGTAACATGAGCAACACTATTAAATATTAACAGTGCTAGAATCAATATAACGTGATTGCTTTTTGTTTGTTTAAAAAAAGAGATATTATTTGCATATTTAATAACGCCCAATCAAGTGAAACAAAGCCAAACATTGTCTCACAAAGTAATACAAAGTCAAAGTGTTTCTATGGACTTACCTCCACAGCTTAAGTAAATGAACAATCAAACAAAGTGCTTAGAAAACGGTGAAACGGTACAAGCAAACCCCCCAGTGCACACACCCCAGACACACAAACACAGTCTGTTATGTTTTCAATTTGGGTTGAAAAGTAGACATTTTCCCTTGGTTGCATAACTGCCATGCATATCGCCCCTCCCTTCAATTAAATGCTATTTCTCCCAAACAAAATGTCAGAATCATTCCACAGTGGCTGGTTCATCAGTGATCTGTTCTGAAAGCTGTGTGTCCTTCCCAGAGATGCTGCTGCTGCTGCGCGTGTCCACATACATGTCTGTGTGTGTTTGCCCTGACCTCAATTCAGAGTTCACGAAGGGACAGAAAAGGTGCCTAAAATACACTTCATTCATAATCAATGCACGAGAGACAAAAACGACAAACGCTTTTCGTGATATGAAATAATTATGCTAAAATATAGGTGTTAAAATATAAGTTGGGTCAAGCTGTGGTATGAGAGCATGCCCTGCCAATTTGTAATTTTAACTTAATTACTTAATAAATTAAAAATAAACTATTAATTGGTCATTATTCAGTATTAGTATTTAGTGTTTTGACTTAATTATATAATATGTTGTATATAAGTAAACAACTAGTTTGCAGCTTGACCTAATTATACGGATAATATGAGTTTGTTTGCAGGTCTGAAATTATGTGTTAATGTTATTTCATATCCTTTTTAACACTAGTGAGTTACAGCATTTTGGTTACACTGTGTTCTAAATATGTTGCAATGAAAATAAAAACTAATCAATAAATTATTCAACAAATCTGCATAAAGTTAATTTTGAGGACAGTTATTTGAAGAGGTAAAACGGTATGGCTGTGGTTGTTTGTCATTTCAGCGCGTGCACGCAGACACCGCTCTATAGTCCACTGGCTCAGAGCGAATCCAAGATGGCGGCGCACCTGTCATGGAGGTGGATTGTCCTGATTATGTATGGAGATCACCTCCAGGCCTCAGTAAGCCACGGGGAGCGTCCACACCTACTGATGCCGCTTCAACGCCAGCATAGATACACAATATATACTCGAATATAAAAATGCTGACTACCCTTTAGAAACAGATAAACCATGGCGCCTTCTCTCCTTCACACTTTCCTATCCTCCTTTCCTTCTTTCTCTCCATTGCCCCCTCTCTCACATCACAAGCGCTGAAACGCACCCCAGGGCCAAATCGCACAGAACAACCCCTCTGAGCCTGGAGAAAAAAGCTGGAATCCGTTTGCCCTGATATTTCACCAGCTCCAGCCCAGCCGTGTGGAGAAGAGAGAGGGAGAGGAGAGAGAGACGGACTGGGGCAGCAAAAAAACAGCCATAGATGGGAAAAAACCAGGGCTCTATTTATTGAGGGGTGTAGAAGAGTGGCGCGCTGTAGGGCTGTGGGACGGTGGCTATGGTAGGCAGTAGTCCGAGGTGTTGGGCTGCTAGTGTGGTGGTGTATTTTTTCTTTCTTTTCTTTTTTTGCATCAGGAAGAAGGGAAGAGCATGCATAGATAGGCGAGGGAGAGATGGAAGGATTGGTCATGCGCAAGGTAAGAGACAGGCTTTGTTTGATTGTATGTGGGAGGGGGGCGGGAGGTGGCTGTAGCTGTCGTCTGCGGGGTTATTATTATTGCAGGCAATCTATGTGTGCGCGTGTGTTGCGTATATGTGTGTAAGGGGACATAGGAGGTGCAGCCATTGGGTCATTATTTTTTTTAGTTCCTGTCATGTGGTCGGAGAAACTTCACTACTTCCTGATTCAAGGCCCTCATTTGCATATGTAATCAGGTCACATGACTGCCGCGACTTCCGGCAATAAGAGGGAAGATAGACGCCTGGATTTCAGTAAAAGATAAAGACTTGAGCACTTCCTGGTCAGAAGGCCTCATTTGCATATTAATTTAGAACATGTGATTTTGACATCTTTTTGTACAGAGAGGCTGGTCTCACATAGGAGTGCACTGAAGAAAAGGATAAAGACTTGCACTTTTTCTGAGGCCTCTAATTTGCTAATTTGATTTAATTACACTTAATTCTAAAAAGCAATGAATACATCATTAAAACAGCAAATTCACATTCTCAGTCGCTGAATTAAGATACAAAGAATATTTTGTTTAACGAATGGACACTGGGCCCATTGTATAATCACTTCCTGGTTAGAAGGCCTCATTTGCATAGTCAGGTCACATGACTGTGACCTGACTATGCAAAACAATTTCTGGGTGAAATATGAAGATAAGTATTTTTCCACTGTATTGTAGCCAGACGTAGGCTCCACCTTAACAGTGCGAGATGGGTGATAACCAAATAAATAAATAAATGTGGGCTTGAGTGTAGGAAGAAGAGATTAGAGGAGCAGAACATTTTTGCCATTTCGCCCAGTTTAATAGTAGGACAGTTAATGGGTCTTTTTTATCGGGCCCAGGCATCAATCAAACGGGTGTCATGCGGCCAGTGAATCTGGGCTGTGGTCCTCTTCACAGATGACTGATTAGCAAGCCAAAATCACCAGATCCATCTTCCGACGCTCACTTTTATTACAGTCATTTTTAAAGTGACAGCAACCTGCCTTGTCTCACAACACTGGCCACTGCATATATATTCTCATCTTCTCTGGTGCAGCTACACATCTGTCTTCCTCTGCTGGTCTGTCGCCGGGTATTCGGTCACTCACTCCACAGTATTGTCCCCATCCCAGCTTTTTTCTATATATATTTTATCTAGCATCCTATATAAAATCAAGCCAGCACATCCAGGCTACCGGACAGGTTAGCAACGAAGCAAGGGGAATGCAGAATTTATGTTTTGTATATTATATTTAATTGCAGATCAGGAACCACAAGTATACTGACAATATTGTGAGGACATAAAATTATTTGGAAATTCAAGCACAACAAAAGAGTGTCAAATTAATGTTAAAAATTGTGGACATCTAGTGCCAAAAAGTGTTCCTATATTTTTGGGCAGGACATAGTGTAATGATATGTTGCGCTAAGTCAGTGTCAGTAGACTGTCGGGGAGTCATATTTTGTTTTGGGGCTTGTCACTCATTTCCCCTCCTTGCTTGCCTCCGTTTACTTACGGGCTGTGTTCAAAATAAATCACTGCATCAAATAATCATGGTGCAATCATTCAAAATGGCAGCAGAGCTATGTTTACCCAATGCTTTTGCTTATGTGTGTGTGTCTTATGAAGGAGAGAGTGTACAAGGCCAGGCACTAAAGAGCACTCCTGTGTCTTGGCAGGAGATATGCTAATCGCAACTGACATCAATCTGAAAAACATCAGGCCAAGTAACATGTGTCTAAGATTACATTTACAACCTTCTGAGCAAAGAGGGACACAGCGCGTGCACACAAGACGCACAACCAGAAAAAGTGGGTCAGGTATCCCAGAGACAGCCTGCCATTTGCAATGTCCTCAAAAACAACTGATTGAACAGCTTGTCCAAACGTTACCACTCAAATTGAAAAGCAAAGAATCATCTCAAGCCAAATACATGCGGATTATAATGTTATTATTGTTCGGAGCGCTTTTAATATGAAAGCAAACATGCCACTGCAAACACAATCTGAATAGGTCGGGATGTTGTGTGAAATGTAAATAACAAATAGATTAAATGCAAATTCCATACTTTACTGTAACCTAAAAACAGTAGAAAGTTGTTTTAAGATTTAATAACGCAATAAAAGCACATAAAAACAAACTAAACATTTAAAAAGTTGGGACAAAATTACCCTAAACAGTAGGCTATGACCAAAAAAACTATTGAAAAGCAACAATTACTATTATAAGAACTTGTCATCCCTCTTTCCTCCTTCTTATCTGTTATCTCAAAATGACAAAAACGTGTTGGAATTTGGGATCTTTCGTGGCTGTGATACGCATTATAAGACAACCTGGGCTACATTGGAGCACCTGAACATCAGAGGGGCCTGGGCGGGTGTAAAATATGTCTCCTGTTCAAATCTATTTACTATAAAGCCTTTAGATGTATGTGACACTCACGCACTTTGAGGAAATCACTGTAATGGCGCTAGCAGCTGTGGCCCGCTAAGTGAATACATACGACTATAGATGTCAACCTTGGGATCACATCTGGCGACTTATGCATAGGGGAAAACTGCGCATTTATTTGTAACACTAACTTTTAAGCGTTTATTTTCCAGTTCTACGAAATCTTGCCTCTTGCCATCGAGCGGTGGACTTCCAAACATCCGGCAATATTGGATCTCCGTCGTATTTTACGCTAGAAACATTTGATGACAGGCAGTAACTAGTGTGAAATTCCCGCTAGATTAAATGTCCGAGGAGTTAAATTCCCATCCGGTACATACACAGAGCTATAGGGAAAAGACCTCAGCGGGGGGAAAGACACAGGAAATCCAGATCCACATAGAAATCCTATGCACACAAGCCGGCGTATGGACTGTACATAGGCCGAATAAACAGGGCATTGAGGAAACAGTGGCTTACTCACAGGCTAGAGACACTCACCAGGGGGTAAATCATAGAGGGAGACTTGTAGCAGGATTGGCTGATTACCAGTGGAGCAAATAGAAGAGAAGCGAGAGGGACTGCCACTGTCTCCACACCGCCGTACACCTGTTTCTTTGTCAGTTATAGCAACACACTGATTGATCCCATTATCAGCGTTAATAGACTGATTAGAAGTCACCTGTTCATTTAGGGCAGGTTGGAAAAGGGTTAAAGTGACCCCACGAGGAAGGGGAAATTGTATTTTTTATTTTTTTGGTTGATTTTGTATGTCGCGTTTTTGTCTAACGCAGGACTCAGTAGGGCTGACTCCTATCGCTTTTTATAATTTTGGTTTTGTGTGTCAGATGCCCTTCCTAGTATCCACATTTTGTCCTGTTTTAAGGGTAGAACAAAATCTGGTGGATGTAACTTTGCGTTGCTGAACTGAATTCCTAAAAAGACTAAAAGATAAAAGACCAAAAAACTTCAAATTTAGCTTCATTTAAACTTTTCTGGAGCAAAAGCATGTGGATTTGTATACCAGATGCCCTTCCTCTCTAAGCTCTCTTATTTTTGTCCCGGTTTGGGACTAGTACAAGGAATACAATGACTCCTAATATCTAAATTCTATTCCAAATCAGCAAAAAAGCCACATTTTGCTTTATGATTTTTGTATTTTTTTTTCAAATGTTTCCAAGATTAATTTAATACCTCAAAGAAGAAAAGCCCTTTACTTCCAGCATAGTATTAAATTATACCTCTCATTATAAGAAATTGTATATTATTAAACATGTACAAAAAGAAGTGAACATTCATTTGGATTTCTATCTGAAACAGCACATACATCATACTTTTAATGAACACCAGTACAGCATGCAATACCACCTAGCTCTTGGCTTCCTGCTGCTCCCATACGGCACAAATCAAGGCACAGCGAGTGGGGGTCAGGTGGAGGTAGGCTGAAGTAAAGGCTCTAACCACGCCGTTTTACAAGCTTAGTTAAAGATATTGATTTGGTCGTATAAAAACGTAACAGTGTTCTTAGCAAGGAGAAAGTAGTACTTTACGGCGTGTGTGTTCATATCATCTCGTAACATGTGTTCTCTGCTCTTATGGACTGAGATTATAATGGATGTATGACCTTTTAGAGGAGCAGGGGAGGGGCAAAAAGTTAGATTTCATTTCAAACAAGTATTTTGGGTGTAGGTGGGGGCGAGTGGTGCTAGTTTTAGCGATACCCGTTTTTTATTTTCACTTCATATTCTTCCCTGAAAGCTCCTTTTGTTGTCTATGGGGCTTTAATGAGAAACAGTTCTATGTGGTCGTTTTTATATACTGAACTTTCTGCTCCCCTAAACTTGTTTTTAAATTAGATCTATACAAAAGGGGACTTGGTTGAGGAGGCTGGACTCGAGTCTCTTTAGGGATCACAACCACCAGGACATACAAGCGCACACAGCCAGCACGCCCTAACCATTCATAGCCATCGCATAATGCTTTTAAATCCTTTATCCCTGACACTACAAACTGTGTTATCAGCTGTAAAGAAGTCCCAAAGCATGACTATGACAAGCAAAGAGGCGAAATTTAGAGGGATGGGACATGAGGTGTAAGGATGAGAGGAGCCGATAGGATTTGGGTCTAACTATGCAACATCTTGATACTCCCGTAGCATTAAACAAGGTGTGTGCGTGCGTGTGTGTGCGTGTGTGAGTGTGTAAGTGCGCACGCTATATCGACTAACTTAGCCCTTGATCTGTGAAGAGGAGGTGATGGCGTCTTAAAAGATGGTGGTGCACAAATTGTGTAGATTTATCCAGTGGAAACAATCATGTAGTGTGTTTGTGCTAGTGAAAGCAATTCCTCAGAATAACCCATGAGTTGGACTACCTGCTGGCATGAGCTAAGCTGTAGATCAATACCAAGTGTTAGTGCGTCTGTATACGGCAGGCAGCGTGATTGTCCAATGTTTATTTGTGTGTATGTGCGGGGGTGTGTGTGCGTGAGGCATCCTACAGTTACTGGAACACTTACTATATTTGGCTCCCTCAACCCAACATTGAGTTTTTTATGAAAGCATTCCATCTGAATCGTGGCAATAAATTTCCATCAGCTGACAATTTCTTAAGTGAAACTAACAAGTGTTTCCAAATTCTCTATAAAATTACAGTGGGTCTAGAACAGATTAGACGTTACAAATAACATTTAGTTCAATAATACAGTTTAGGTGGATCGATAGTATGGAGTGAGCGGGGTGGACGCGCACACATGCAGTTGCCATGGTGTCTGTATGCTTTTTGCATGTTCCTGTCACATGAGCGCGGTGCGGTGCTGAAGGGCGCAGTGACCCAAGCAGCTTCTCCTCTGGGGTGACACGTCCATTACGCTCTAACAACACGGACAGCGCCATCAAAAGTCCTGGTTCAAACCGCAAACAGCCACCACAGAGCTCTGGCTTTCATCTGCATACACAGCTACATATACTGCCACATACGCCGCCAAGGATCACAGCCATTTTGAGAAAGATTTCAACACGTGTTTGAATTTCCACCACATAATTTCAATAGGTGTCGTGGGCCTAATGTTCATGAAACATGCAGCAGGGCCTGGAAAGCCTCAGTCCGTTTGGCCCTTTCCTTTCTGTGGTTCTGCCAAGTGTTAGCTGCAGGCTAATAAAATGCATGTTCATGTGATATTATGGAAGAGGTTCAGGAGCGGGATTATTGCCTATGATTAGATAGGACAGTCATAGTGAAGCCAAACCATGGAAAATTCAGCTTTGATCCATCTCCTTCAGTTGATCATATCTTATAGGTGATTTCTTCACCATTTTAAGAAAATTGGTTCATAACACTTCCACAAATTCCCTGTAATGTGCAAAAATTAGAGCTAAGAGATGGAAATCTAAAAGCAATAAGTGACATTAAGATAGAAGGAAGATCTATGAATCAAATGAGAGCTCTTGTTAATACCAATCATACCATACATTATATTATTTGAAAAAAAAAGTTTATGTAATGATTCAGTGACATTTTCAAACTTTGGACTAAATCAGAAGCACTTGATTCAGTGGCTTAAATATGCTTAAACTCTATACATTCATAGTATAACTCAATAATGCATGTTTCAAAAACTGAACTGAAGAAAAGGCGTTCATGGTTTTGACATCCATAATGAGAGCTGGGCTTTGAGGCTGTGTGATGTGGCAGCTCAGAGTGCCTAATGAGGATGTTGATTTCGTTGTGATTATAAAATGGTTGCTGTTTGTTGATATCACGCCACTGTGTCCTTCCCTCCTGCTGCGCAACATGGACACCAACTGCCAACATGAGAATTAAAATTACTTACCAGCCAATTAGTCTGCAGCTTGCACTCAGAATAGCAAATGTTCTGCACAACAAGAGATCGAATTCTGTCCTGATGCACAGAAAACAACATGAGCCGCATACATTACCTCAAAGAAACTGATTTATGTGAGAATTAACTTGCCCTGTGATTTCTTAAGTTAAGTTGCTGTTAGGACACTTTGAACTGACTTGTTGCCACCAGACAAAAAGTAATTGTGATTTGTGCTTTAATCACACACAATTTAAACATGACATATTTAGTCTTAAAAAAGAATATCCAAAAGTATCTATAGTGAAGTCTATTCGGAGAACGTGCTCTACTCAAAGTACCTACTTCTTCTGCTTAAACACAGTTTCTACTCTGGAAGTACCTGTCGACTACAGCTATCACAGAAAGTTGTAAAATATCTTTCAAAAAGTACTTAAATTAAAATAACTTCTTACATTTCACCTATGCAATATGTATAGCATCTCCTGACAAAACAGAGGAAAACTCATGATCCAAAAGCCTTACTGCAGATTTCAAGATGCTCCTACAAAGTGGGAGAAACAACTCCTACACACCCAAACCCTCTTAGTGAAACTGCTCAAATCTGAGCGCTCCCATTATACATAATTTAGGGGAATCTATATTCATAGGAGTGCGGGGCGTGTTGTGCTCAATGGGCTAAAACGCCCCTGTGTGGGTAATGGAATGGCCTGAGTTGCGTGATTGAGTGAAATGTGCTGGAAAGATTGGGAGGAATTTTAGTGCAGATAAATAAAGAGGAGATTCGGCTTTTTACTGGGCGTCAGCATTAATGCAGCATCTCCCCAGGTGATCAACACATTCAAATGGGAGCGATGGGAGACAAAGGAGCAGAGGAGATGGGCGCAGACAGATGGAGGGACACTTTAAGAAATAAGCCGCCTCGCTCCCCTCTCCACATGCACAAGGGCTATACCACGCCATCTCATATATCATCATAATGTTGCCATTCGGAGGTTCAAAGCCAGGGGAAAAAATGGGCCTCTTGCAAATTCAAAGTCAAAATATCCAAGGGACATTACGAAGCTTCTAGATGACTCGAGAAGGCCGCAGCGTTTTCCTCCTTCTCTTCTTACCTTCCATAATTTTACACTGAATGTGAGGCAGCAGCTCCTTTCTTTTCACCTCCCTCTCTCCACATCTATTACCTTTGGAGAGATGCAAAGTGAACATTTCAATTGGATTGCAATGGCCAGTTAGCGCTTCTTTGATCCCCACTCTGCTCTTTGAGGGCTCCATTGTTCCTGATTTGCTGCCTTGATTTGCCTGCCTGTGGATAATGGCCAAGCAGCTACAGTCTCCAGGCCCTGGCTACCATCAGCCTATTTCTCCTTATCACGGGCCCAGGCTTCAAAACATATATAAATGACAGTGATGTGTGCCCTTATGGCTTTGAGTACCTTATTCTTCATATGTACTGGGCGTAGTGTTTATCTTCTCTGTCATATAAACCTCAACTTATTGTATAGCCCACTATACAATATACCCTATCTATGGGATTCAGAAATATAGCACGGTTGCCATAGGAATTAGTAATTAGAATGGGGAAAAGTCACCTAGAAGCTGAAACCATGAATACAGATTATCTGCCAGGCTTGCCAGTTAAACAAAATTTAGTCAGCAGGCCTATGTAAAAACAATTAATCAAAGTCAATTAATATTAATAATATGTCATAATCTACAGTAATAATAAAAAGGTATATATCACTAAATTTGATGGCACCATACAAGCAGAAAAGTTATGGTTTCATCTCATTTGGATTTATCTAAATGTCATGGCATATTTCTACAAGGTATTTTACAATATTTTAGTCATGTTTTAGGTTGTTATAGCTACACTTATACAAAACTATAAACCATTTGTTGCTAACATCAAGTCCACGTCTTTCTTATTACATACATATTACGCAGGGAGGCAGTTTTTCAGTAATGGCGCTGTCATTCTTTACCACAAGTCAACATGACCTCTCGGTTCAAAGGTCACTTAATGCACTGTGGTTTTAGATTGGACATTAGAATAGCCTTGAATACAGTATTTAATAGGTAAACACTACAACAAATACTGAACAATATTTGAATAAAACTGGATTTGTAATGTCCCTTTTCCGTTTATTTGGCCTCTACCATTCAAACCGTCGCAATTTAGTTTACATATAAGAACTTAATATTTATTTGCGTTAAATTTGATTCAGTCATTTGTAAAGCTATTGAATATTGGTTATAGAGAAGGTGACGGCAATATGTCTGATACAATACAAGTGCTGCTATGAGAAAAACTTCAATCTCAAAGTGAACATTGCTTGAGGCAAAACCGTCACGTACAAATAATACGAAATTGACAAATAAAATGCATATTGTAACGTCAGTGCAGATAAGTGTGGAGGTCGATGAGTGAACTTGTAAATTCCATGTACACCAAAAATTATACATGCGACTTCATTCAACAACGAGATTTCTTTCATTCATGTCTGAAGTTATTAAGACATTTTTCCACAAACTAAAAACACTTGAAGGACATGTACAATACTCATATTTTTCTCATACAATACCAAACCCACACATAAAACAAGATGATGATGATGATTTGAAACCAGGCAAGTGACGCATTGGAGTTTTGACTTTAAAACAGCAAAAGCTCGGGCCCACAAACCCCCTGCGCCTACACTAACTTCACTGTGGCGCGTATAAATAGAAAATGCAGAGAAGATTTGCTCAAGTGTCTGGTCCCCTCCCAGATACAAATGAACAATTTGTTTTCCATTTCTTTCCAAACCTTCATCTCAGCTGTTCGGCTTTGAAGTGGGGAGTGGAAGAGAGAGAGAGGGGAGAAGGGGTGAGAGCGAGGGGGGAGAAGGGGGCTGGAGATGGTACGATACTGTGTTTTCTTCAAAGAATCCAGGTTTGCTTACAAATGCGCCGGTGAGTACAACGGCTTCAAGGTGAAATTGATAAATCTAGTCGTAAGCTCTGTCATGGCAATAATAAGCTGAAATTGTAGAGAGGGCTTCATGGATTTTTCGATGCAAATGTTGTCGGGGCACCACCAGGCAAAAACCAGATTGAACTGTGGCCGATAGATAAGAATATTTTGAGAAACATAATTACATTCATGAACAATATCCACCTGACTTTGGCACGGCTTAATCAGGCTCGATACACTCTTTTATATTTGGCTCTGGCCTTTGATCGTCCCCATCTCGGCTATCTCCAATGGGATTCACATCTCTTTTTTCTCCCTTTACATATCAAAACATCTCATTGTAGTCGTTCGGACAGAAACTTTCCAGAGGCACAGACTTGAGTGAGCACAAACAAACAAACAAGGTAGAAATAAAGTAGGAGGAAGACAAAGAGAGAGAGGAAACTCATCAGTTGTCCATCTGGCGTATATGACATCCTTTGTAGCCCCTCTGTCATCTCGTTTTCATCTGGACAGAATCTCCCTCTCTGCCTCTCCGCGCTCCCCAGAGACACCTTGCTCTTCTGTTGCTTCTCTCTTTCCTCTCACAGTGGCTGCTATTTTCCTCAAACTTTATGAATTAGTTACGAGCTGTAGCCCCCCCTTCCCCTTC
>KN497389.1:57925-72064 GCA_000787155.1 Scartelaos histophorus | reverse complement strand
TGTGTGTGTGTGTGTGTGTGTGTGTGTGTGTGTGTGTGTGTGAGTGAGAGAGAGAGAGGAGCAAGAGTCATGAGGTCAACAGTTCCCCAGGACTGTAAATGCACAAGGCACAGACACCTGCAGGCGCATATCCAAAAACACACACAACCGCCAAGACATGCTATAGAAACAATATAGTCTGCAGCCCCCCCAGACGGCCCAGACCATCATACTGGAGCAGAGATATTCACAGTAGCATGCAGAAAAAAAGAAATAAATAAGTGAAATGTTCTGACACCTACACACTCGTCCCGCTGCACCTGCTTCCTCAAGGTCTGTCGGTTGCAGTCAAAATGGTGGACACAATAACACTGGCTTAGCTTTGATTCCTAATATGGAGGAAACAATAGTATTTTTCTATGGGGCGATGATACTCCTGGAGAGGATTTAACCCCTCTGCCTTGTGCTCAGACACACAGCACCCAAACTCACGCCCCTTTTTTCTATTGCTCCCTCTTGATATATCTGGACATTATGTGTGTCAGCCCCACTGCTTTGTGTAGCACGCATTCAAACCATGAATCTTCACAGAGAAATAAACACAACATATTTACTCTATAAATAAATCTAAATGTCATCAAACTCATTTATTTGAATAAATTACCCCTCCTTTTATATTTGTACTTAGAATAATGCAGGAAAGAACTCCACTTTCTGCTCTGCTAAGATGTATTTGCATTGTAAATGCAATCTGCGTCTATCTGCAATTATTCCTAATTAATTTTCCTCTAATTCTTAGGAGACTATTTGAGCCCAGAATGAACACAAAAGAACTTCCTGCCTCAGTTCTCAGACCAAAGATAATTATAAAGTTAAGAGGGTTTGCTAATTTAAAAATGCTATCTCCATGACATCAAATATACATCTTTGATCTGCTCTGTCCCTGATGGTTAAATGTTTTTAATTATTCTGAAAAATTAACTTTCTGTGCATAATTAACAGCTTTTCTTTTTGTTTGTGCTGAGCACTTTTAGCTTCATTAATTCTGGTGACAAACAAACTGTAATATCCCAGTATATCCATACTATTATCTCAATGTGGGGGAAATTCATCAACTGTAAATCAAAACAGTCCCTCAATCCCCTGTCCCCAGTGAGATTGGCTTTATGCAATAGTTTCCTCTGACTTGCACAATTTGTGCAAATCTGTGCATACCGTGCCTCTAATCCGTGCACATAGTGAGAATAGCATAAAGCACACATATGACCCACATGTGTTCTTGACAATCAGGAGGGACCTTCTCTAGATCTCATTATATTCCCCTATAGCATATCTGTATCTCCCATGGTCAAAGTGTATACATACAGAGAGGAGGAGCCAAATCAGATGATTCATATTATCTTTATCAGCTGCCTACAGGAGCTCCCCTCTTTGTCCCTGCCATTATGTAAAACTATGGATTAGGTTTGGTATGCGCATGAATCCGCTGTTCAGAGGTGTATGAGAGTGAATGAGGGACTGGGCTGTATACAACCATGCACGCATGTATGCAACCATGCAGAGACCCCAGCCATTTTTCTTTACCTCTCCCTCCCTCCTCCCCATCTATCATGCATCCATAGGTCTATCAGCTTCGGGAATGAGGTGTGGAGAGAGGGGAAGGGGCGAAGGGTACATGCAGGGGGAAGAGAAATAAATTTAGCCCCCCTACTTTAAAAATGCACATACATTTCCATACATTGAAAAGGCAGTGAGGTGCACACCCTTCTGCTGCTGCTGGATCCCCAATATTCATCGGCGCCATCACACACACGCAGGCCAACACCAAACACAGCCAAGATGGATGTGTGTGTCCTGTTCAGAGGCTGCAGTGAAAATCTGCCCTGTGCCATATTTATCTTCATAAGAGCAGGAGGTGCAGTGTGTGTATGTGTGTCTATGTGTGTGTGGGTGTGTGTGCATGTGTTTGTGTCTACATAAGTCCATTTTATTTACCTCCAGAAAAATGATCCCACACGCGCTTGTGTGTTAAAAAGCATGCTGTAGATTTTTCAGATTTTTCTTTGTAATACATATTTAAATATTAAAACGTCAAGCTGACTGAGTTTGGGGTTTGAAAGTTTTATCATGACGAAATTCACATTTTTTCTCATTTACAATAAAAATGTTTGATGATGCATAGATTGTGAATACTTTATAGTCTATTTGCTGTCTGTCATGTAGCATTGCTTTCAGATATGAAAACAACAAGCACGACCTTTCCCTAAAAAGCTTCGGAAACATCCGCCCCCTTGTAGATAATGACGGCCTGTCGCCACAGAGGAGCGAGACACGAGCTGTGGTATTATTAAGTGCGACTAGTTTGTACAGGAGAAGTGTTTTTTGGCTTTTAAAAAGTTCCATTTTGCACTCCCCGGGCGCCACATATGGGGTACCCCAGGGAGGCGGCTGTATACGGGTGCATGCTAAAATATTCTGACTGAGCTGTCTCGCGGCTCACAGAGCAGAGAGATGTGTCCTGTCTCCTGCATTCAAATGTGCCAAAGTAAACAGCTATGCTTGAACACACAAGTGTGTGTCCACCTGCGCAGGCTGCACATGTATGCATGTACGCACAAGCGCTCGCACACTCTATGAAGATCAACCTGTGAACACCAAAACTAGTGTCCGCCTGGATTTACACCTCTCAGCCTCATCACTGTCTCCTCCACAGTCTTCAGTCAGTCACACCACTCCGTCAGTCCCCGATAAATATTTAAAAAGGACGCTCTCATACGGAACTGTCGTCAAGGCGCGGTCGTCATGGACATGGCCTTTCACTGTGCGCAGAGCTTCTGTTTTATGTGGCTTCGTAAAACCTGGAAGGGTCTGCATTCTCGCCTCACTCCTTCAGCGCTTTGATGTGTTTCACACCTGCACTATATAGCCAGTAATATAAGGTAGTCCAAGACAATGAGCTGCCCAGTTGCCAAAGTGGAGAGCTGACAACAGCCAGGGAGGAGTGGTCGGGAGAGGTGGAGAGAAGCAGCGCCCCTTCAAACAGAACCTGACCCTTAAAACGCTGTGGTGCTCCAGTCTGTCTCACTGTTGGATTTCCTCTGCTCTTCCTCTGCTATGTCCCCCTCTACCTCAGCCCCCCTGTACCCTCTGACCTGCGGCCTTTCTCTGGTCCCTTCTCCAATCCGTTCACACACAGATGTGTTGTCTGTCATGGGCGCGATGATAAATTAGCACGGCTGCTGCTGCTGTAATAGGAGCTGGTGTGTGAGTGCACAAGGCCACAGTGGTGGACAATGTCAGGGATGAGCCCTGATGGTTCAGCTGTGGCCTGCTCCAAACGGACACTTTAGAGTCACTTCTATAGTGCCTCACAGCCTCACACTCTCACTGTGTTTAGCTACGCTCTTGTCTGAAGATCAAGTACTTTACAGGACTGAAAAATCAATGACATAAACACAAAAAAGGATTTGACATAAGCAATTTTATGAATAATGATTATGTATATGTATATAACAAATACATTTTAGTGGTGAGAAAAATGTTATTGGAGGACTACTGACAGTTCTGATCTTTGACATGTGCCTCATTATGTTTAGTGATAAATTCTGAATTAAAATGTATGCAGAACTTTCCACTCTAAAAGTTTTTTTTTTGCCAGGTTTGAATAGCCTGAGAATCTGATTTTCCCTGCTCTAAAATGGCCTTGTGTTGTTACCTGTAGCGCTGTAGGATTGGTCTCATGTTTGCGGGGTTTGTGGGGCTGTGGGGTGAAGGGCCGCATGCATGTGAGATCTGTGCTCTCCTTTTGAGGAGTGTGAGTCTCTTTTACCTGCAGGCTTTGATTTGGTGCCTGTTTGTGTCTGCGCTGGCGTTTGGCTCAGTGTGTATGGACATGTGTTTCTCATGAAGGCCCATGCCGGGCAAATTAATTCTCAGAAGTTGCGTGGCGGGGGCTCTCCTTTCCTTTGAAATGGGGCATACTGCTCCCTGTAATCAATAAGTCAAGCCATCTCGGCCGCATGTTGCAACCCCCCCGGCACACACATGAAGAAGCCCAATTTACTCATCATAAATTCTGATTCCCACAATAAATATGGGAGGAGGTCCCACGGTATTAGAATATGGGGAGTCTCAGGGGCGTTTGAAATGCCGACTGGCCCTCGCCTCGCCGCCTTTGTTGCTTAGAATATGTGTTTTTGTGTTGAATAGTAATGAAGGGTCAGAAATATTTTATTTTAGATCTAAGAAGACCAAGATGAAAAAGGTAATTTTATCAATAAAATGAAATGGGTGAAAAGTTATATCAAATCAGATACTGTCTATGGTACAAGAAACTAAATTAGATACATTTCAGTGATTTTTGGGTTGCTTTGAAAAAAATGTCCCTTTTATTTCTGACATTTTCTAATGAAAGTGGACAGGAACCTCCAGACACACAGTGACGTGTGCAGGCCGAGGCATGTGAAGCTGGGGCTATGCTAATCTAAGGGACAAGTGCTGTCGCTCCCGTTTACAGGCGCTGTGCTAAAGGATACGGCCTCATAGCACAGACCTGAGACAGTGTGGCAGTTGTGGCACTCACCTATCAGGGTGTGAAGCTGATCACTGCAATCACTCAACCAATCGTTTTTATTTCTTGGGCTTTCGGACTGCATTTTCATCCAAAAGGTTGTACAGCTCCAGAACCTGGGTCACAGATAAATGATAGAAGGTCAGATACAGTGGCTGTGGTTACATGCACACTCAAAATCTGGCCATGGTCAATTGTCTTATTGTTAAAATGAACAATAACATCAAAATCAACACATTAGTCTCCCTGTGTACGTCATTGTGCTACTACCCTGCTCTGATTATTCTCTGTATGACAAAAAGAACACATGAATGACTTTATTCCATTTAATACACTAAGGCTTCCTCAACACCAGCAGCACTAGATTTCCCCTTCTTTTTGGCCCTCGTGCTTGTCCAAGTCCTCCCACTGACACACTTTATACGATGCCCCATGAGTCCCAAGTGTTGCCCAGACAACGGAGACAGCATCAGCACCATGACAACCAAAACACCCCAAAACTGTCAGCGGCAAACGTATGAGGCCCGCTGCCAACACCGCGGTCAGATCGGTGAGGTCAGCAGTGCAAAATCTCCAACTTTGGCTTGTTTCATGTAATCGAAAAAGAAAAGCCATGACGTGACGCGATGGGGATAGGGGGATGTATTCAAAGCAGTCTGCACCGGAGAGAGAGAGAAAGTAGTTTTCCTTGCAAGTCAATACAGCTGTCTTCATTTGTAAGGCAGCGTTAAGAGCACTAATTCCTGACCTGTTAGTTACATGTGAGGAGAGCGAGAGCTGCGCCTGGTGCTAATCTATAAGTCTAGCGTTAAGTGGTTCATCAGAGAGTGCCCAGGATCGAATGTCACCAATTAAGACGGCTAAATGCCCAGCTAATTGTGCTCAAAGTGTAGCGCTCCATCTCTCCCATGATCACACATGATTAAAGAGCACAAATCGGGCTAATTGTAGCGCAGGCTGAGCTGTGAAAGACTTGACAACATGAAAGCGGCTGTAAGGAAAAGCGGAGAACACAGGATTTGATTGGCAAAACAATTTACCTCACACCGTCATGATGTTAGCAATTAAGATCCAACACGTTTAGGCTTTATAGGCCAATAACACTGATGAGTGGCTTTTAACGCTGTGGTATTAAAAGATAACACAGTGATAAGGAGGTGTTAACTTACTGAATTAAATATGTTTGGTACAGCCCGATTCTGATAAAGTGTTAATAGTCAAATAATTGGTAATAATTTAATGACTAGATAGACTGTGAACATGTGGAGACTGGTTACATAAAATCCATATATTGAGAGTTTAAATTAGAAAATAGATAATTAAGGGTTCATACTAGATGTTATATCATTCTAGCTTGATCGCAAAAGATAATTTTCTTGATCGTAAATATCTTTTTTATTAATTACATATTTGATCTGATAAAGCGTACTTTTTAAGTCAAAGAAGAACATTTAATTTTATAACTAGATAAGCAGAGCAATGCTTGAAACCAATTTTGATACCACGATCAGAGAGAACAAATTTTAGACAGTATATATCTTATTCTCGACTCCAAATGTTAGCAGTCTGATTTGGTCAAAATTATGTGCATTTTTTTCAATCAATACTTTCTAGGATCTAGTTTTCACACCTGCTCTAGTATCATTTAGGATCAGGGTATCCATTGTTGATCTCACACGCACAAAACAGTTTGTAGCATCAAGCACTAGTCGAACCCAAACAGCTTTAACTTTTGTTTTATGGTATAGTCTCTTCAACACCCAAACGTTGCCTTCCTCGGTATTGTCACTCCCCTGTACCAAATGTAAGAGCGCTGCCGCAGAGATCTGGCAAAGAAAGGAAAGAGATAGCATCTGGTCCGGGCCTCTCCCTGCCTGGGCCCACAGGTCTGAGGAGCAGAGCGAATTGTGTCTGAAAGGGGATGATACCCATCGGAATGTTAATGGTGCGGAATATTTCGGAGGTGGGATCATCACATGGCAGCAGGAGGACGGCTGGGTTTCCCGAAAGCATTTAGCGGTCCAAGTTCCTCCTGTGTTATTGTAAGCCCAGAGTCAAAGATGATTTTAAAACACGCTTAACAAGGCCCAGTGCTGCTGCCCAGATCTAACTTAGATAGTTTTTTTAGTCTCTCACACAAAGTAAACTCGTCTGGTTTCTTATCTCAGGTTCAAGAAATAATTCTGACTATTTCAAGATAACTTTTTTTTCAACAGTTTTTATTTCCGTTTGAAGTCTCCCAAATAAATCAGAGACAAAGACGATATATCTTTGAGTGAAGGTGTGTAAATCTCCGGATGTGCAGCTTTAGGCTGAACTTTTTTCTAAAGCAATAAACGCAGGTAACTCGTATTCCTTGTGGCTCTTTTACAGTATTTGTCATGATGAAATATCAACTAGCATTACACATATGGTAAATCCAGGCACCGTCGTAGATGACATAAGTGGTTCTTAAGGCTTTTTCAAGAAGGAAAGAAAAATCATGGGAGCCATAAAAACAAGGGGATTGCCCCAACAGTCCTTATAAACATCTGGCAACCACTATACAGTACCTTTATTTCAGCCAAAATGACTGGTTGTGTTAGCCTTGAGAGAGTGAGACAAAAAGAGGGGGGACAGGCTGAGGCTAGGAGGCTGGGATCCGTTTTCCCAAAGTCAAATTGAAGTTCTTTGAGCCAGAAGAGGGAAGCAGCAGGGTCTAAAATTAAGAGAATTATTGCATGCTCCCAGATGTGTGCGAGGCGGAGGATGACCTGAGAAAGTCAAAGTTGTCCCCCATCAATCATTGCCATATGCTGCTGGAGAAATGGATCTTGCAGGACACTTCATATTCCTCCTTTCTGATTAGTTCATTTGAGCGATGAGTAAAGGCTTTGCGAAGACGGACAGCTCTGGTGAAACCCAAGAACTGAAAGGGTTCAATGTCAAAATTAAGGCCCTGCTATTTAAGACTTGGGGGGATCATTTTAGGCCCGTTCACCTCTTCCACCCCCTCCCTCTCGCCCTCTCCCCCTCTTCTCCTCTACCTTCACTCTCCGCTCACCCCTGCTCCATCTTGTCTTTTCCGTGGCTGGTGTCAGGGAGCGATAGAGCCGATGCAATGTGTTCTTAAGTCTGATCAAAGCATGGTGCAGGAAAGCAGTTCTAATGACGGGCATTCACTCCTCTTTCTTAATCCATTGCAGTCTTCTCCTCTTCTCCAGTCTCCCATCTCTGTCTTTACTCTCTCAGGGCATTGGTAATTATCGGTAAGGTCTTAGTGACTGCAAATGAAATTACCATTTAAGAGAGAGGGAGAAAGAGACATCCCCTTTGCCATAGGAGAGAGCTTAAGTGAGGCGGCTAGGGTTTCAGCTATTGATTTTTAAACGGCTACATCAGAGAGTGTAATGCTTTCATAATTTCAAATAAACTGTCTGGTTACGAAGTACTAATGAGAGAAAAAGTGCGAGCAGACCAAACTGAGTAAAAGAATGACGAGGATTGAATCTTAAGTGTGGATGTGCCCTGTATCGCTAAATTAAACTAATGCACTGGTCAGACACCGTGATCAATGTTTCAGCGCTGCACAATATGTAATTTCTGAGTGGGATATAAAATGTTTCAGTATTAAATTGGCTAAAGATGTACTGTGAAACTTTACTGATGGAGAGTCCGTGACCTGCTTGTCATCATGGAGCTCCAGGATACTTTGTCTGCAATGTTCCTCAGCATTAAGCACGTCCACCTCGACTGAAAACACACAGATCCCGCGACCAAGAAGGTCACAGTTAAGATCTGTGGAGAGGCGACCCCTCTCACAGTAAGAAATAATCGTGTTCAAAGCACATTTTGCAATAAAAATTGTAATTTAATAGACTATTTTACTGAAACATTCCAGGTAAAGCAAAAAAATAAAAAATAAAAAAATAATAATTCAGTTTAGGCTAATGATTATTGGAACATATCAATTGATAATGAGTTGGCTATTGATTATTTGATTTAGTCAGAGCCAACAGGGCATCTGCACAAGTACAACTGAATAGTAGGAGACTGAATGGCATGATTAAAATAAATAATAATAATAAATAAATGTGTGTATAAAATATGTGAATGAGGAGGGCTGTCTTAGTTTATGATTTTGTGACGTTCTTAGGAAAGTCAAAAGAGTAAATTGTGTTTAACTTCAACACAACAAAGTTAGTTCGTAGTAATCCAATGAGAAACTTAAATCTAAAAATATACTAAATAATGTGATAATGGACATTTTAGGGAATAATAATAATAGGGTTGGGGAAGATAGGATGTGTTTTTGAATGACAATGCATAAACCCAAATGCGTGTGTGCTTTTGTCTCCCCTCTCATAGACCACAGGCCATTGGAGGCAGCTCTGAAATCTCTTACATCTGGAGGAGCCATAATTCATGGGATTTGGCCTGACAGCCATGACAGGCACTGGGCGGCCAGCAACAACTGTCTCCTGTGTTAGCAGCGCGGTGCATGCTAGCTTCCAGAGCCAGGCACAGAGAAGATGGAGAGTGAGAGACAAATAGTGACAACACAAAAGCGTTTGTGCACACGGGGCAAGGATTATGGGTATGCACAGAAGAGTTATCTAAATTAAGATAATTTCGGGATAAAGTTTGAAAAGTGACACAATCAGAAGGCCTAAAATTATAAATTCAAATGTTGTTATTTCAAAATCATGTTTGGAAGTTGCTATTTCATTTTACTGTATATTACATTGTTACACTTTGTTGTATTTTGCACTTTTAAAAATGCATTTTTAATAAAGCTTTTTGTATTTGTAAAACTGTCCATAAATCAGCGTAATAATTAATCTGGATTTAATTTTCATTTCTACTGACCACTTTAATTGCAAATACATAACCTTGCTCATTCAATTTAATTATAAAAATTACGCCCTATCAAATAATTCAGATAAGTGCATGTGCAGCTTTGTATTAAAACACACCATAGTTAAATTCTAAATACTTATTCTCGTTTTCAGTGCACCATGGCCCAAAGCCTGGACGATGGTGCCCTCCCAAATGGACAGCTGCCTCCCTCACAGCAGAGAGGGCCGCACAGTCGTCCATGTGGCGTGTCTGTACCGGCCCTAAATATTACACAGCACAGACAGTAGCGAACACTTCCAAGCCCCAAATCCCACATTCCACATTCCTGAATCCGCCGGCTCGACTGCTAAGCTGGGCACCACATGAAGAGCCATTGTTAGAGCGAAAGGGTCATGTGTCCGTGTGTCTGTCTGTCCCTCTTCTCTCTCAGCCTGCAGAAATCTCACTGCTGTCTCTACCTACTCCTCCCTCTGCTGGTTTAACTTTATCTCAATTCCTGCAAAATTTTAAAAGCTCTTTATTTAGTTTTTAACTCCTCTGTGCAGCTTTATTTGCTTGTTGGATTTGCTTTATTGCCAAAAAACATTAAATATCCTGCATTCAAAATATGATTTAATTTCATGTTACATTTAAATAATAATTCATACATTTTGAGGACTTTTCACTATTAAAAAAGTAGATTTTTTTTGTGCATTCCCCTGAAACAATCTCTTTTTTGATTTTTTTATTGATTGATTTTTTTTGTTTTTTTTTTTGTTTTGTGCATGCTAATTACCCCCCAAATTTGCACACAACCAAACTCACCACACTTTGTTGTAATTTTGCCCAACAGCTTGTGCTTCGCTCTACTTTCCAACCGTCCGTCTGTCTATCCGCCTCTCCCTCCAAGCCTCCAGATATTCATGTTGAGATTTTCGCACATGTTAGATATAGATTTATGACTGGAGCTGGATCCCCGTAGCCACTAAATTTGATACCATCCTCTAAGCCACATTGTTTTGTGTGTGTGTGTGCTGGGTTTGTCTGTTGTGGCCGGTTGTGCGCGAGTGTGTTCATGCATTACCAGGTGGAGGCAGGCGAGTTTTAAAGGGTTAGCTTGGGTACGGTGGGCGCAGAGGAGGAATTTACAGGTTATTGAAGCACGGCAGCCAGGTATGAGCGTTTGATAGTGTGTGCGCGCGTGTGTGTGTGTGTGTGTGTGTGTGGTTCGTGTTGTGTGTATAAGGTGCTGGAGCTCGTGGGTGCCAGGTGACCAAGCTAACCTCTCGGCTGCTGTTTTGGATTTAGCCTTTGGATAGTAGGGAGAGATAAAAAACAGAAATGTCTTTTCAATTACATACCACAAAGAGTGAACAAAAAGAGGAAGGAAATTGATACACGAGTTACTGCAGTGACACACTTTCTGAAAAAAAAATAAAAAATAAAAATCCAGCAGTGTAGTTACCATAGTTTTATTTATGATTGAGATTGTAGGCAAAGAATGTAAGGAGACTTGGAGGGGATATGGTTTGACTTGCTAGTAAATAAGGGACTGACGCTTCCTGATACAGCCAACCTTTTGTGGACTTTCCATTATTCAAAAGAGGGTTTTAAATTTTCAAATGGCAACTATGGCAACTATCGTAATTTTTGATCATTCTGAAACCAATGCATACAATTTGCCAAATCATTACAAATCATTCATGCCAGTTCTAACCTTGGGCACACAGAGAAATCAGGAAGGGCATCTGAACAAAAGTTGCTCGAAATTATTACCAAAACCTGGAAAAATCTCACTAATGATAATCAAAAAGAAGACAGACTATTATTATTGTCTAAAAATATGCGGAAAGCTGTTTATGTGTTATTCCAACACACCTAAGCCATATTCCCTTGGAGAGCACAGATATGCATGCGCGCACAGTTGTAAAAATAGCACACAGAGCTACACACCTGTGGAGGCAGCCCCTGTTGCTTCTGTCTCCTTATTAATTCTGACAGTACTTAGTAAAGTTGTCCTCAGTCCCATGCATATTTTATTGGATGGCTGATATCTGTTGAGTGTTTATATCTATTTGTTTGAATGCGCCGCTCCTTCAACTCATTCTACAAGTTGTCAAGGGTGGGCATTTGCCATTGACAGAGTACAGGGATGGTAATATTGTTGCCTGGGCGTGTGATGCGAGATTGGCCTTTTGATGTTGGGCTTGGAGGAAATACACAAAATAAAAGGCGGAGTGAGATAAAGGTGTTTTTGCACATGTTTTGGAGCGGTGTGTGTGTGTGTACGTGTAAGTGTATGTGTGTGTGTATTTCTGACAATTTATCTGTCAGTCAATCTGTGTTTGTGTTTGCATGCAGGTACCAGTTGTGTGTGTGTGGGGAAGTCGGCATCTAAAAGCCATATCCGGCTTCAGATCAAATAGTGTATGAAGGAGGGGTTTGACAGAGAGGGAAAGTGATAGCTCTTTAATGTTACCTATCTACTCTAAAACCCAAATATGAGAGGGAATCGAGAAGTGTGTTTTAGCAGTGACATGAAACGCTTATGTAAAAAGGCTCTGAACATGACGCCGGCTTTGTAGCGAGGGGGAAATGTCTCTCCAACTGAAGAAGAAGAGGGATAAATTGGATGGGAGGAAGAGAGGAGTCGGGGCATGACATAAAACATCCACACACACTTTATTGTTTGTTTGTGCATATCCAGGTACGGTCATCATTTGTTTTCCACTGAATTCATCTAACTCACCTTTTAGAGCCTTTTCATCTCGCCCAAACCAAAGTGTCAAAACTTTTACGATTGCCACTGTATGCATTTGAAGGAGGCATTATCACCGCAGCGGGTTTTCATCAATATGTTTTCTATGCATTTTCCCCACCTGCAACAATAGGACTTTTTCATATAGCGCAGCGCAGAGGTATAAGGCGGAACAAAGTGAAAAGAAACAAAACAGAGACAGACCCCAGGCATAGTACTGCTTCTGTCTCGCAATGGTATGGTAGGTATTCACTGCCCACACCAGACCATTTTAATACAACTAATATTTTCTAGTTCAGGTGAAGTTTCTATTGACCTTATACCTTTATATATAAAATCATAAACCAACTATTAGCCCCTTAGGTTGTCAAGCATTGCATCAGATACTAAGCAATATGAAAACTTGTACTAAAACTAGATACTCATTTGAGCAAGTACCGATACTAAAAAATGACATTTACAGGACAGAAATAGCTAAATAGCTTTAGAATGATCTTTAGCTGTATCAGAACAAGTATAAGTCAACATAGATTAGTATATACCCATGGTTATCACAGTACCTACCTGTACAACTAAGGGATTACATTGGAAATATAAAATAAATTACTATGATTTAATGTTATTCATTCATTTCAGTGTGATATTGGAATCAGTATTGGTGCCGAGTCTAATCCTTAGTATCGAACGGCTCTTTTAATGTGCATTATGATCTGTCTGCATCCCCAAATTATCTTTAAATGATTTGTTTGATGTAATGTTTGAATGTCAAAATTCTGTATTTTCTAATATATATACATTTCTTTTTTAAATGATAGGCCCCATTATTCATTATTTGCAAGTACAGTTTATTTTCTTCAACCCAATCTACTGTACACTTGCGGTAATAATGCAGTCATAGTTAACTTTTTCACATCTGACTGAAACTTCAATGTTGTTGCAGTGATTTGTTTTCTACGGACAATTTTACAACTGTCTACAATACTTACATTGTTTTGTCTCCCGAGCTGAGTCTGCTGTTGCACTTTTCAATATCCAACTGTTTGCTGTATACACTCAACAATAAAGAGACACTTTATCTTTCCTATACGGTCATCGTCCTTGTTTGGTCGCTCAAATGAGTCATCCAAACATACCCAAAGCCTCCACAGTGCACTTCTTGTTAGCCGCCTCTGCCCTATCCCACTCACACCCCTTACCAGGATATTAACCTTGACATTTCCAAGATATAATTCCCTCTAATAAAATGTATGAGCCCAGACATATAAATATATACATACACACAGCCTATATGTATAAACAAATGTGTGAAATATTCATAGAGGGAGCCATACGTGAAGAGCGCCTGCATATCAAAGCTGATGGCATCACTGGGGAGGGATTTGGTTCCCGATTCGCCATCTTAACACAGCCATCAAGCCAGGATAAAGTCCCAGCTATAAATGCGTATGGGCTTCCTCGTATAAATTGAAAAGCTATTCAAAGCAAAGCAGGAATACGAACGGAAATGTAGGAACGCAGACATGTTTGGTCTCTCTGGCCTGTCAATAAGATGTATTTTATCAAGGACAAAGGGTTTAAAAGTTATAATGCCTGTTGCCATTTAGCCACATGCATATTTGTATTAAATCGACTAAAGCATGAAAAACAGATCAGATAATTAGTAAAACTATCAAATACATAAAGAATCAGTAATAGCAACTAGTAACTGTTATCTGCTTGTCTCCATGGAGATGTTACTGCTGTGCCAGGAATGTTCCACCATATGGCATTGACCTTGTATGACTCCACCGAGACAAATAGGCCAAGTTACAGATTTTTAAAGTTTATTCTTGCAATTTACTAAATACAACGCACTTTCCCAGTGGAGTTTCAGCTATCTGCTTGTCTCCGTGGATATTAACTCAATTTTTCTTAGTTTTTTTTCTTTGTTTCCTATAATTTCCTTTAAAAAAGTACTGGTTATAAGTAAATAAATATGTTTAAAACCATCCAATGGAATATTCTACGTAAAAAA
>KN497389.1:22119-54056 GCA_000787155.1 Scartelaos histophorus | reverse complement strand
GTGGAGGAACAAGAGCACCTTCCCCTGCACAGGCGCACAGACAAGGCTTTGCTCTGAGCTGTGATCCAGGCGGCCTCCACCAGCACACACTCTGATCCAGGATCAGCTCTTCCCAGGGCCTTCATCGGTGTCAAGGTCCATTAACCTGGAGCAGGTCTTATCATATTCATCAGCAGGATCACAGATCAGATTTAGCTCTGTTTTTATCAGATCTGAGGCTTCAGAAGGCTGCCAGAGAAGTCATAGCTGTATGGTAATGTGATAGAGACCCCTGACTGGCAGTCCACAGCGCCGCAGCCACCAAGTACAGGCACAGGTACAACTTTGAGAAGTCGCATTAAATACACAAAACACACACACATACACACATGCACACGCACACACATACAAACAGTGCATTTCACAATCTGTCAGCAGCACTGTGAGGCTTTTTGATGGGGCTGTCAGCTTTGATTAGCTTATGAAACTGGACGACCTCAGCCTATTGACCTTTATAGGTCTGGAGCTGAATCTAATTTCAAGTAAAAGTAGTTGGAGCTTTATAGGCATTGATGATCTATATTACAATTAGAAGAAAATACTAAGATAGGAAACAATATAAACATAAGATATAAATGATGCAGGATGAGATTTTGAATAGACAAGGAAATTTACTATGCAAAACCTATCCAGATAAGGCGCTCCATTATTCCCAATAATTGCAGAATGTTGTATATATTGCATAAAGTGTAAAAGTACCATTCTCCACCAGATTAGAACAAACCTACATATTCTAAATAAAAACACAGGTCTTCTGTACACTGCTACACCACACGTCTCACCCCAAACGTCAGACATTTTGATTCAAGGTTGTAGCCAGTTATTTTAATTCAGTTTGCCACACCTCTTCTGCGACCTTTGAACTCAGCCCTGACCCCCAGCTGCTGTCCCGCTCCAGCTCCCAGGACACTAATGAATTATTGCTGACTCATCATGGTCAGTGGTGGTAATCAAGCTGACACGGGGGGCTCGGACACATGGACCCTGTGCTCAGGCAGTCATTTAGGGCTCGCTCTCCGTCCGCAGCCCCCCAGGGAATTCAAAAATATGATGCATTATGAGAGAGGATGCTGAATTTTAAAAAGATTGAAGAAAATAATACTTTAAAAAACAGAATTAAAAGAGACAAATTATACAACTGAAACAGATTTTTTTTTGCAATATATGAGCTCAATTTCATTAAAATAGTGTAATTTAATTGGATTTCAAATGTTTTGTGTCTGGTCCACAGGCAGAGGCTGCTGCATTAGTTATCAATGGCAAAAAAGGTATTTGTTAAGATTCAAGCGACTTTCCTCTTTTTAACTTTGAATAATTAAACATTTCAACAATAGTCTACAATAATATAATTTTTTGTGTGTTTGGGCCATATTAGAGTACTTTTTCAAGACTTCTTTTCATACTCTTTTTCTGCTTAATACAAGTCTTAACAAGTCATTTTGTATCACATTTCTTACTTTGGATTTATAAAATATATTCTGTCCCAAAAGAGTGGGATTTCTTCTTTTTTATATATATTCACAAAGAGCATCCCGAGCACACACTCACACCTCTCCTGCAATCCAGGCCTCATCAACATCTTTCATGGAAAATGACTGCGCCTCTGAAAAGTCATTTCAGCCACAGTAGCAGCAGGCCCTTAAAGATTCATATTCCTATTTACTGTCTACTGCCTCTCCTCCAGCGCACACACGGCGCTCACCAGCTAACCCAGCGGGGCCAGCTTCATGAATAAAGGAGCGAATTAGAGCCGACCTGGAGAAGTCAGATAGACAGATAGAGAGGTGCACAAAAGAAAAGAGGCGCCTGTTAAATTGCATGAAAAGCACCGGAAAGATGGGAAGAAATCTAGAGAAGAGAGGCAGAATCAGTGGATATGAGGAAGAAAAACAACATTTAGAACAAGAGGAGAGGAAGTAAGAGATATAGACAAGAGGAAGATAAGAGCAGGAATAGAAAGAGGAAGGCATGTCCAGGCCCTGCTCCTAATTTAAATTGCTTGTGTCAGTCCTGTGGTGCATGTAGAGATAGCACTAAATGTCCACTGGTCCATGTGCCTGTTTGGGGGAAAGTCCAATCGCAGCAGTGGTGAGGAGGTGCACATGTCTCAACACGCCAGCTATCATCAGTATTCACACCTACAACAGCTTGCCACAATAACACAAGCTTTACAATCTCACAGTCAGTCTTAAAGTCAGACTGGAAATAATCCATCTGATGGGAGGCAGTGGTCTGCTCACAAATATGCACAAATATGAAGCCAGTGTATTTGCTGAGACTGGAGAAATGAGAGGAGCTTGGTGTTAATTTGTGTAAATAAAAGGCAATGGAATAATGGCATAAACAATGAGACATCCTGGAAACAGAGGAACAGCACAATGGGGACAGTAAACGCCCCTCAATCAGCCTGAGCCCTACACTCATCCCAGCATGCACCAGCAGCAGTGCACTGTGTTTGTGGGCGTGCGCGCTGATAAACAGCCGCGCACGTGTCAGAGGGGAGAGAGGCGAGAGGCCGTTACCCTGGGCCCAGATAATAACCTGGTTTTATAATGTTGCATATCTATATTCAGGCCAATTCCCCCTGGGGGGGAGCCAGAATAATAACACTGGCCATTTTAGCCCTCCTAGCAGGCGGCCATTTTCTGCCCTGATTCTCAGCATGGACCTCTCCTCATTCCCAAGGTAGCACGTAATGGATGCTGCAATGAGATGGAGTGACATTGTGGTGTCTAAAATGTGAAAAGCCTATTTGGCGGCCCGTTCTCTCAACGACGTGGCTGCTAGAGATATGGCCGATGTTTAGGCCTAATCCTCTTTGCAATTCCATATGTTGTCATTTCTGATGATTGTCTGTATTTACGGTAAATTGGCAAATTTAGAAAATAGGTGCAAAATGGCAGTGAAAAATTATATCTTTTGGCAAAACAAATGCGATTCTGTAAGTGCTGGGGGAACTTTGGGACATAAATATTCCAGGATATTGGCATATGTACAATATGGAGAATTTATTTAATTTATCACAAGGTTTAAGTGTTTTATTCAACAGCGATGAAACACGGTAAAACAGGGCCAGCTTGTGAATAATATAGTGTCAGAAAGACTGATCAGGAGTGTGAATTTCTATCAAACAGAAAAGAGAAAAAGTGCAGGCTACAAGCTCCAGATAGAATAGGGAAGTAGCATCTAAAGTATTACACGGTTTCATCATCCATATACAGTGCAGACAGGCCTGGAAGTTTGAGAGAAGTAAAGGGGGTCTCCAAACAAGTGGGACTATATCCTCTGTACACTTTCTGCTGAAATACAGTCCCCCTGACCAGTCAATTTCAATAAAACTACAGACAAAGAAAGGTTAGCCTATATAGATTTCCCATCGTAGTCACGCACATGATCGTGGACTGCCAAGCCTCCTCTCTGAACTCTAAATGCTACTCACTCATATTCTCCATCCTATCCCTTACCTCTTCAATAATTCACAAATGGTAGCTTTCTCTGGCCTTTCAAACCTTTGAAATCTAACCTACATCCCACAAAAACACCACTCTTGTTATCCCACTGATGACATGTGTTTATTCCAGCCCTTTACTTGTAGAGCAGAGGCAGTAGAGGAAGGCAGAGACTTGACACTTCAAACACTATTGATTTCTATCGACAACTTGATAGCAGATAAAACAAAATCACATTTCAGATATGTCCTCTTAAATATGCCTTGATATGCCATTTTTTATTAGATTTCTCAATATTGATTTAATAGAAACATTCACTAACAATGTCTCAACCTTGAGCGTACTTGAGGAACTTTGTTTTTAGTAGTAGTGGTGTAAAAATGAATATAAGGAATAAGCTAATATAACTTAAAGAGGAAGTTACATAAATATTTTGCAACCAGTGATGAATGGCTGAGTCAGAACTATGCAGTTAAGCAGTTTTGAGATTTTGTTTTGCCAGATATAGCTCCAATATTTTGTCAATTTTAGCTTTAACATGACTTGAGCTGTCAAATGAAAATAATTATTAAAAAACTACTGAGTGTGATTATGTTTATAATAGAAAATATAAATCAAGGAATACATTGCACATTGATGTATAGTAATAGTAAATAGACTCCTCTAGGCACAGCTATACCCCATTATACCTGAAGAACAACATCTACGCCAAGTGAAATCTACAAACTGGAGTGAATTGCGAATATAAAAATGCATTTTCAGTCTAAGGAGAAAGGGCTCTTCTTTGCCAGTCCATCACTCTTATCTTCTCTCATTCTAACACTCGACTTGCCTTTGCACAAAATGAGCTGTGCAGCCCTACAGCAAAATAAGCGGCCATACTGTCATAATGTACATACCTGGACACGGTAATGGTCTTTTTGCATTCAATTGTGACATCAGAAACGTAATGGCTATTTTGAATAATATGAGAGGCTTTGTGCTACTATAGAGTTGTGAAGTAATTGGAACCAAAACGTGATAAATTGATATTTAAAGGGGCACGTTGAAGGTTTCCTGCTGGAGGGTCCAAAATCTTCCAACCAAACAATCTCCACGGAGACAAGCAGGTGAAAGTATTTTTGGCAAAACACTTAATTGAAAAAATGAAGAAGTTCATACCATACTGTGGAAATTCAAGGACTCTCAATTTTTATGCAAGCTATAGCGGGCTGGAAGTGAAAGTATTTGCTGAAGGAGAGGAGATTCAGTAGGAGGCAGAGGTAAGAAATCAAAATTCATAGTTTTGAAAGATGAGGTGTCACTACTACCCTAACCTATCAGTCAGCGGCTATGTCCAGGATTGCGAGTCCAGGCCAGGAAATAGCAAAATAATAAATAAAAGCTAACAAAGAAATTGATATTCTGGAAATATTCCCTTGAGACAAAGTTTGGAAACTTATGGGCAGAAACAGCAAGCGTATAGTCTATCGCAGTTTTGTTGGGAGTAATAAATCAGTGCAGCAGGGCTCGTGAAATGGAGGACAGTTGGAGAGTGCAGTATAGGCAGTCGGCGCGAACAGCTCTGTCCAAGACAATCATATGATGTATCATTCATACTGTCAGTGTGGTGTCTCTGCCCCCCTCTCTCTACCTCCTTCTCTCTCTCTCTTCTTGCCTCTCTCTCTCGCTCCTCAGTCCGTCTCCCTGCCCGTGGACTCCTCCAATCTCCCGCCGAGGTTATGATGAAGCTCGCCTCTCTCCATCTCACGCTGCTCCCCGCCTGCTAAGGGATTACACATTTCAATGATGCATTCACACACGCCGTACCATTCAAATAGGTGGCTCGTGTGCCGCAGTCCCCCCAACAACACCAAACAGATTCCACGTGTAAAACGCACCTGCTTCGTGCAGATAATTACCTCCTAAAAGTGATTCTGCAGCGTGAATATTTGACTCAACATCAAGGACATAATATGAGTGAGTCCATTTGAACTGTGGGACTAGTTTGGAGGTATGTGCATTCATTGGAGTGGTCCTTTTTACTATTTTATTAATCTTGGAAAAAGCAAAAGGTGTTTTTCCAAAAGAAGCAAGTGCTGCCTCTGAATCATCTGACCTCCGTGATTTGCTAATGAATGCTGGGAGCAATCACCGTTTTCCAGAAAATGGACAAAAATGATCCCTCATCTGTGAACCTAATCACTCGGTGCCATTACTTGGTGCACATGTGTGTGTGTGACAGTCTGATTACCATCTCCTGAATGAAATACTTGTTTGGAATGATCCCATGGGGGAAGGGGGGGTCTCTTCAAGGTGAAACGCAGAGCCAAGGTGGGACGCGGCCCTCAATTTTTTGTATTAGCAATTGAAAAAAGGGCGGCGGGGCAAAAATGACCCAAGAAAATTCAGAGTCAATGAGAAAAAGGGGGTTGCACATAAAATATTCTGCTTAGACTAAAATGTTTCACTTGATAAATAGCTGAGGCTTGTAGACTTCTTTGGTTACACGCCTGGATAGATAGGGGTGTTCACAGAAGGGCATTTGATATTAACCAAAGAACAGTTGAAGAGTTTTTACATTCTAGAAATAAACATTTAAAAAAGAGAATCAAAGTATAAAAAATATTTTTAAGAAAGAAGGAATCCACACAGCTGAGAAAGATGTGTGGATTCCTTCTTTCTTAAAAAGAAGAGATGTCAGCACCAACACTGCACGGCCATGATCAGGATTTTAAGCCTAGGCTAAAAAAGAACAAAAAATAAATTAACTGTAACAAAAAATGCATATTCTGGAAGTCAAAAACATGTATGGCAAGGAGAAAAGGCCAGACACTAATGCTAAAACAAGCTACAAGGATGCAGGATGCATTAGAGAAGCAAATGTTACACAGACTATTATGAACTAAGCCTGTACCCACACTCTCTTCTTAAGCCCAAGGTCTCTGTTTTACAAGAGCCAAACCCAGTCCCTACAATATTTCACCAGTTCGTCTTTGTTCCCCCTCTGCACTATCAAATGCACATCAAAAGCATATTCTTCCATAGACTGTTTATGCATACAGTAGCAACACAGCAAGACAGACAAAGAGAGCCACACGGAAAGAGAATCAAAGCAAAGGTCACGCTCGGCATTGTGGGATAAAGCCAGTCTTTTGAAATCTCATTTCCAAGGTCCAAATCAGATCAGCACCTCCAATGTGGACACAGCTTTAGACTGACGACGCCATAGAAAAAGAAAAGAAGGAGGAGGTGAATAAGTCAATTACATTTACTTGGCTGTTGTTTATCTTGAGTGCTAATGGCTGAGAACTTGGAAAAAAATCACCTTGTGCAATCTTTCAGAATATGAATTAAAACATGGAGTCGTCTGTGTTTTCTCCCCCTCTTATGCCATTATTTCTCTGGCTGCTTTTGTGCGCAAATATGCAAAGGTCGTGACGCCAAGCCAGTTATTGGAACTCAAAAGATGATTGTCTTGTCTCTCTTTCCGTGAGCGCAGAAAAAGCTATTCACTGTTGCGAAAGCATCAAATTAAGTGGTAAGTGAGTATTCATGTGCATACTGCGTCCGGCTACTTTCTGTTTCAATGGAGAAGACATTAGTTCAAATGGAGAAAGGGTAAAAGGAATGTGTTAAAAGGAGGATTCTAGCCAGTGTCAATGCTGTTACTGTTATCAGCGTGACAATTGGGAAGCAGCTTTGGGGACTTTCACGTCAGCACTATATAATCCATATTTGTGGTTAGAACTCACCTGTGTGTTTTTGATTACATGTTCTTTTGGAGTTGTCCGTCGAGTGTGGCTTCGCCCTTGTCCGCTGTAGTGTTGATGTAGCAGAGGGTGTATGTGATGATTGCATGTGTGTCTCGGGATAGGGGTCACCTTGCATCCAACTCGCCGTTTAGAGAAGACCCCCCGCAAGGATAAAAATCATCCTCTGAACCTAATCCAGGCTTAGGCTCAAGATTTCCACCAAACTCACATGAGACCTGCACACCTGTGACGACGGAGCCTCTCTGCTATTAAGGAAATTAGATCGAATAACATGATATGGTAATAGTAGTAGTACTCAATAGTTGGGAAGTTGGTGTAATAATAGTGAAATAATGAAGATTGCAATATATATTTTTTATTATGGTGTTGCTTAAGAAATATCTTCAAAAAAATACTCTTTCAGATTTTGTATACCTATAAATAAGTTGCTCATAAGTATTTGCTAAAAAGCACAAGTCTATTTTGTTTAGAAAAAATACAGAAGTCAGTGGTTTATAGTGAAACAAACAAGTTCAGTTCTGTCAGATACAATATTGATGATATTTTGTGCCATCTTTATTTTATCCCCACATTGAAATTTTACTTACCATGTCTTGACAATAGTTTTTTTTTTAATTATAGGTGGCTGAAATGATGTTGCTTTGTGTTAATACTGTCCTTAAACTAACTCCACCATAATCAGAGCTAATGTGTGGCTCCACCAATAAAACTGTGCACATGTGATAGGAAAAACACTTAGTTAGACCCAACTGAGTTTTGATTTTCTTTGATACAATGCGTTACCACATCTCCCCGTGATTGCCTGAAATGAAATGTTCTCACTGAGTTTAATTCTGAAATAAATTAAGCAGGTAGCAGTGAGAAACAGCAGAGTAATCAGACAATAAGCTGAGTGCCAGACACACCATTGATTTCAAACTATCTCTAAGCAGCCTCAGAGGCACGGGCCATATCCACCTTATGATATTGACCCTGCCGCTAACAAATATGCTTATATTTATATTGCCTTTTCTGACTGAGACAACAGCACAACCTCTCCTTGGGTGGATATTGGATCATACACACATGCTTAGCTCCAAATTCAATATTCATTCTCTAACTCTTGAAGTAAATATTTATGTGGCGATAAGATATGATACGGAAAGCTAGAAAAAAAAGAAAACACAAAACCTAAATTGCCTTGCGTCAAAAATCAATAATAAAATAGGGGCTCTGTTTTCTAGGTCACATTTGAATATTTCTTTTAGAGATATTGATCTGTGTTGTGTGACCTAGCCGAGCCCATTCTTTGTAATTAAAAGGGAGAGTGGGGTCCCGGGCGTGTGGCTAGTGGCTGTGTTAGTGTGTGCGCGGGGGTGGACGCTGTGGAGGCTAATGAATGAGAGGCAGTTATGATGAAGAGGGGGAGGAGCCCAGCCTTAAGGAAGATTTATACTCCGCTGGATATGACTTGGTGTTGTGTGCGCAGGGTAGCCGTGTAGATTAATTTCACTATATTAAACTCAGTCTATAAGCCAGACTTGCATAGTGACAAAGGCAGACAAAGGATCACTGAAGGGAATGAAGTAAAAAATATGTGCTCATGTAAAAGTACTAAAAATAGGAGAAGCTTGAAGACTGTAAAATGTTATTATGTCATTATGGGTAAAAAGAAAAAGCAAGTATAAGTATTTTGACTCTCTTGGTTCTAAATATGCTCAAATCTATAACCAGATATTAATCTATAGGCTATAACTAGTATCAAAACTAATATCAATGCAGACCTGGACCTTTGCTGAATAGTTTTAGGGCGGTATTCACCAATATCACCTGGTAATACTAAAGAAAGTATAATTTTTATACAATAATATTATTGTATTATTGTAACTTTATCAGATCAATTTTAGTATTGTAACAACTAATCCTAACACAACTGCTATTGCACCTCTTAGTGGTACTATCACAATTGAGCTGAACTGCCATTATTACCTTGAAGTACTGTACTACTAATACTATACTAATAATACAAACAAAATAATGACTACTCTGCCATATAGTTGAATCATTGTATGTTTAAAATGTATGCCAGTGCCAATTTATGAAGAGAAAGTATATGTTTTAGAAACAAACTTAAACACAAAATAAAATGCAAGAAACTTATTATAGATTTTATGCACGCCGCATATCCAAATTTTGCTTGAGGTTTCGCTCACATCAGAATATAAGTTGTATTTCTGCACCTGCTCGCCCTGTTCTCCCCTTAGAATGGGAGATGTCAACCAGAACATAATGAAAAAGAAATCCAATCATATGCAATATTTTAAAGGCTAGTATATCACATATTTTCTTGTTGCCTATGGAGAAAACTTTCGCAACACTGTATATTGAATGTAACTTTGCTTTATCCCGCACTTCTCACAAAATAATCTGGATTTTCAATAAAACAATTTTTATTTAGATTTTAATTTTTTCCCAATACTCCAATCTTATTTATGTCTTTCTGCTGTGACTGATTGTAAATTACTGTTACAAATAGATTTTCACATTTTGTAAAAACTGACTAAATGTATTTATTTATACAATTATTTGTTAGATGATTGTCTAAACATACCAACACATTTCTTTTTGCCTAATTGATCTTCTGTATCCATTTTTACTCAAGACAAAATGAATGCAGTGAGGACAAACTAGGAATGACACATGTGGACAGAGAGGCAGAGTAGAAAAAAATACTGGTGCCAAATATCAGCAACATTTTCAATACCGGGCCGATACTGATATCTGGGTAACCCCTCTGATATGACACCCATATTAGAACCAACATATTGCCCATTCCTTCAATTTAACAACATTTAATACTTACTTTAATAGTAACTGCCGTGTCCCCTGTCCTATTGGCCCCAGTGTCACCTCCTCCTCTGTGTCTGAGCAGTCCCGGCCTGTTTGAAGTGTCTATTAGCCCAAAATCAAAGCGCACCATCAAGCCCATCTCAGGCCGCTGCCCTTTTAGAATATTCACCAATGCCCCTCTGGCCTTTCGCGAGCCCCCTGGAATAAAAATAATCAAAATCAGGATGGACCTTCATGTGCAATAATACTCTGTCTACTCTTATGGCCTCCACTGTCAATGCCATTTATAATTCATGACGGGTCCGGGGCACGTTCAAGAGGTGCGCTCCTCACTGTTCCACTGCGCTTCATCAATAGCTTCCATCCAGGTAGGGGACTGTATTATTGACCAGTGAGCATGCCAGTTCTACGCAAACACCGTTCTATAATTATTAGGACTTCAAAAAACTTTGGCTTTTCTCCGAGTCCCAGGCGCGGTATGAGGCGACCTCCCCTCTTCAGTCTCTTCTCTCTGTTGTTAATTTAAACACTGGCTGTTTCATCTCTCCCCATAGGTGTCTGTTTTACAATAAAAGGTCATCCTCATTTGTCTGTCCGCCACAAAAGAGACCACCGCCAGAGTTGGGGTCAGACAATCAGACAGTCGGACGGACGGAGGGATGGTGGGCGCTACACGCTGGCACGGGCTAAAAGAAAAGAGGAATAGATAGATTGATGGATAAGATAGCCGGTGATGGAGAGACTGTAAGAAAGAGAGAGCGCACTGGGCGGCAGCGATAGTCAGGTGTGCTGCTATGGAGAAGTGAGTATAACTAATCACAACATCACTTCCAGGACTCTTCCTCCTCTCCGGGTCCTCCTTCACCTCCTCTCTGCTCCACAGCGGGGTGATTGACGAGGTGCGCACCGGACCCACCGTGTCCCAGTCCCCAGATTAGAAAGCCCTCAAACAAATGAAGCCTGGAAATGCTGCCCCAGAGAGCATACTCGCAGAAAGACGGACAGGCAGGCAGGACACGGGGAGCTCTTTGGCTTTTTTACCCACAAGAAGATGGAAAAGAATGGGGAGATGGGAGATGACACGTCGCCAGGCTCCGGGGTCCAGGATGGTGCTGAATAAGTTTGAGAATAGTTTATGATACGAACAAAGACAATTTCCAAAGTCCCCAAACCTCCAGTAAGGGGGCATGATTTTGTCATTTTCCGAGATACAATACAACTTTCAAATTTTGGTGGTAGATAATAATGCAGTATAATAGGAAACTTCTTTGAACTGTTCTATCCTGAATAATTATTCCTTATCTCTTTCCAGTTAATCAAAAAATCTAAATTAGGATGAAAAGGGATGACTTATGCTCTACAAGGTCTGTAAATATAACAACAAAAGCTATTTATTATACAGTAGTAGTATTAATAAAACATTTTTGGCAAGTAGAAATATTTTAAATAATATTCAAAATATTTAAAGTAGTGAGGATAGTAAAACATGTGTGCCAAAAAGTTACAAATATACAAATATAGATTGAAATATTCCTCATTTAATAGTATCACCTCAACTGCCTTATGAATTGTCTTTTTTACTGCTTCATTACATCAATATTCATTAAAAATAACAATTCCAGACTGCTTCCAGACTTCGACTGCTTGTCCACTGTAGTTTGCAAATTGCGACAAACTTTAAAAGTGCACTTCATTTAAGGTCACTCAACATTTGGACGCTACAAAAAAATGGTGCCGCGAGGATCCTGCTCACTCCATAAGAGCAGGGGTGATTTTTGACTGAAGGAAAGAAGGCAGAAAGTGCGCAGGAGACAATTATATGTGTAAGGTGAGTGAAGGGGAAAGCGTGAAGTCACTTTAATTAGGTTACCTGTGGAGAGGGATGAGATGAGGAGCTGAGCATGACAAACAGAGAGGAAGAAGGAGTGATAGAGGAGAGAGAGAGAGGACACCGGCCACAGCTTCAAACACACATTTATTCTCATCTTTCTGAAATTATCAAGTGCAGTTTGTCCCTCTCACGCGCCCCTTTTACTAACCTTATGTTACAATTTAGGCCTGCACAACATCTGAGGAAGAAAACTAGTTGTAGATACTGCAATAACATTATTTTAATACACAAAATTTTGCAGAGTGTAGATTGAAGCAAGAGAAGAAAATATATTCTGTCCTTGAATTGGGGCATAAATAAATCATATTTAATATTGTCGTGGTAAAACTGCTTACTCATATTGTTTAAAAACTAATATAAAAAGTAACTGTCTCCCTTAATAATAGTATGTAAAAAGTATATTTAAGTAGTGTAGTTACAGTAGTAGAAGTAGTATAGTATATATAGTATAAGCTATACCATCAAACACACACGTGCTCCTATCTGTGTGAAATGATCAAGTACAGTTTGTCCCACTTACGTCGCCCTCCGTAGATCTGATATGGAGCATTTATCAAAAGTATCACATCGCCCTCTTACCCTTCGTCCCTTGTCCGTTCTCCCTCGCACGTCCCCGCCCTGCCTCCTGCACCCCCCTCGTCCGCCATATTGTTTAAAATTTAAACATTAACACAAAAAAAAAAAACGTTGATATACGATGTGATATTAAGAAAAGTTTGATTTTACGGCCGTCACGTGACCCTAGCATGAGTGACCTCGATTTTCCCCAAATGGCCGAGGTCCCCGGTTTTTAATGGAGTCCGGCTGAGCTATATATCAGCGCGCCTTGTCTCGTAAAGCTCTCCTCGCGCCGACCCCGCAAACCACCTCCACCTTTATCGTGACACTCGAGGAGGCTTTCACGAGCAGAAAATAGATGTATTAACAGGGAATGATTTTAATATAGTCAGTGGGTGTAGGGAGCAGAAGGGAAGGCGTGGAGCGGTATTCTTGCAGTTTGCTTGTGGTATATATATTTGGACTTTTTATTGTCAACTGTTCTTTTCCTCTCTCCCGCCTCCTCCTCCTCCTTCTTCTTCTTCTTCCTGTGTCTGTGGAGTGTCACCGTGATACAGCTAGTCAACATGACACTTTCTAAAGTTTGCCGAAGAGGCTGACAGAGCACAGGGAAGATTAACCTAGCCGCCTGCCATAGCACCTGTCCCTCCACCGCTCCCATTTTTCACTGTGTGCCTTAAAAATAACACAAAGAGAAAGCACGGGAGATGCAGCTGCCTTAAATATTTTTGTTTGAAACATGCCATGAAAAATGATGGAGAAGGGGTATATGTAAAGGACGCATTGTATTTTGAGAATGAAACTGCTATTCAAGCTGTCAATTGTTCTTGGTGAATGTTGCGCAAATAAACAACTTTTGTTTGCTTGGTAATAGATTTCCTGATTAACATTTTTGTCATTTTAAATGCAATTACCTCAATATTTACAATTCTTTATATATATTTTTTTAATTTTCAGAGCACAAGTTGATGTAGTAGTCGTTGGTGGCACTAGATAAAGCTTTGAGAAAAATGTTGAGGAACCAGTTCGCACGCTTAAGCTGTTTATTCTAGCAGGAGAAACTAGAATACATACTTCTGACTATTGTTCAAGGAAAAGTCTATTTTTATTCACACATACTTAGGCAGCCGTAGCATTTGTATGTAGAGTTAGTTATAGTCATAGATGAAGTCCTTTTTCTGTTAAAATCCGACATAAAGAGAGTCGTAGAGGATGTAAGTAAAAGTGCTATATTTTGCTGTAAGATTGTTGTTGTATTGAAGTTGTCGATTGTTGCTGTTCAGTGTGTTTTCTCTGCACCATATCAAAGTCTACCTTCCCTATGGCAGTACTTTGGTGGCTTTGAACACATCCTTTTAAAGCATGATATGTAATCTTATTTATTCTTTGCATGGCCCTGCGTGGAGCGAGACTACACATTTGATAACAGCGCACACCAAGGAATACAAATTGCGAAAGTTGCAAAGGACCTCTTCCTTTGGCGAGCGGCTGTAGAGAGGAGCGCATTGTGAGTGAAGTAAATAGTGAAAGGCGCGTTTAAAACACAGTGCCCCCCAGTCAGAGCCTGCTCTTCATCAGTCAGAAAGCAGAAATGAGAAATGCATCTGAGCGACGCTTTAAAAGGCAAAGTTCAGTAATTGGGAATGACAGACACACACAAAGCATCCATCACTTCTGACCTTTCTATTTCTCCCTTTTCTCTCTCCTCTCTGTTCCTCCCTCCTGTCTCTGCTTTCTGGACAAGGACGAGAAGAGCTGCACAGGACCCCGTTTATTAGTTCTGTGGAAACTACATTGTGATGGCATTAACCTGGAATCAGCTTGCATCTTCATTTAAAATGACAAGTGGGTGTGTGAGTATGCACCAGAGGGATTTGGTTGGAAATTGGAGCATTGTTAGAAATGTATTTACTTAATGAAGCAGGGAACAGCAACCTACATTTGAAAATGTACTAGTATGTAATTGTTTGTATAAAAAATAATTTACGCAAAGTTTAGGTTCATTTAACAATTAAATCTAACAAACAAAACCAAGATACATTTTTAAAGTCATTATTATTTAGTATGAATTTTCTAAGCTAACATGTTTTTAAAAAGCTCTGAAAACCCATATCTTTAAAAGCATCTTTCATAAACTTTCTTCTGTTTCTTTTTTGTCTCTTCATGTAAAGCATCTTTCAGTATATTGAAAAGCACTATACAAGTGTTATGTAACAATTATTATTATTAATAAGAATAATTAAGAATGATTATTATTAACTTTGTTCAAACTTATGTTGATTTTAAAACGCTGACTTTAGTTATTGTGAACAACCCTGTATTTCTACAACAGCGCTTCTACAAACCCCGCCTTTTCCTGCTCCTCTCTTTATGTGGGCCTTGCATATTTCTTCGGTGTCCATCTCAACATAACCGTGCACACACGAGACATACATGCTTCACATCTGGACTTGTGTTTAATTTTACGTCAAAGGCTGAACAGGAAGCACCTGTCTAGATGAAATCCTGTTGGAGAGTGAGAGAAAAAAGCAGCAGGACGACTGCGCGCGGGGCAAAGACAAACACCGATCGGTCTGTTGTGGAAATACACGTCACATTCGTCAAATTAAACCCAATGTCAACAAACAGAGCGAAAACTAAATTGCTTCAGAAAAGGCAAGTCAGGTGAAATTAACACACATTTGGTCCTGTCTAAATGTTATCGTCCTGGTCTGTGTTTGGGAGCTGAATGCGGGTCATTCTATTGCTCCCAAAGCTCAGGGGGCCACTGCACAATTACACAGCGGTAAAACTTCCAGATGTGGATTGTTCTTCCCCTTCACATTAGCAGATTAAAAGATCACTGTCTGGACCCAGTCACCCACCTGTTACCAAGGCTGCACCATGACATTCACCACTATTGGCTGAGCTTTCAAATTCTGCTCGTAATTGTGTCATTTAAGTATTAGATTCTTTTCTTTTTTTTTTTTCTTCTAATGCCTTACTTTATGCATGCCTTTTATTTGATCTTATTTCATTTCTTTTGTTTTATGCTGTCAAAGCACAAGTTTAGTGTCAAATTTTCTGATATTTTATTAACAATTATTCACGGTTGAAAATGGTTAAACAACCAGTTGATAAATCACAGTACAGGAAGGTAGTGCCATAGAAAATGATATAAGCTAAGAACTTACCAATAAATCATCATTAATTTTTTTTGTATACTGCATTAGCATTTTTACGGTTTTCTGGAAAATATCTGATTTTTTATTTTTTTTTCCCACCACTGGAGATTTTGCTCATTCCAAAAGTTAAGGTTATGTCAAACAAGGGCATTTGGCAAAAAAAATCCGTATCAGTATCTAAATAAATGCAGTTCTGAAAGTAATGAGAGTCAGAACATGTGTCTGTGTGTTTAATACATTTTGATGGGTCGCAATTTGAGTTAATATGAGTAGCAACGTATAAAACCACGGTCTTATTCTTGATTCAACTTCACTTTCCCATAGCTCTCATGTTTGAACTGGTCCTTCCCATCTTTCGTCATTAAAATAATATTTGATTAGTGCAATTACCTTCTTCCTGTTGCAGATTTACAATCACTGACATTTGAAATTACAGCCCTGGTCCCACAAAGTTCAGCGTGGACTTGGTCGTGCCACATCTCCGCTCCTCCTCGGACATCACAGGAGACATAACTGGATGTTTATGAGCCTATGTCAGAACACATCCGTTAATTGATTTGGTGTGTGCTCGGGGTAAATGTTCCATCACGGGATAGGGTCCAGCTGCGCCCCCCCAGGTCCACGGCCCTTGTTCCAGTTCAGTGTGCAGCCCGAGACGCTCAAGTTTAAGGGTGCCACAAAGCGTTAACCTCAGCACATGGTCTCCAGGTGACACAGGACAGCTGTTACCAACACGACGACAACTTCGCAAAGTCAAAAAGTTTAGATCTGGGGCGTTTGAGTTCACGCAGAGTACGCTCGCTCATTAATGGCGTTCCAAGGCTTGTCTATTTGCGAAATTAGCTCATTTTTTATTATTGGTAAATTAAACCCGCATGACAAACTATCACAACAATGAATTAATGTGGCACCTCTATCTGCTGATGTAAATTTATCAAGTCTATTACTTTCATTTTCCATCTGCGTAGCTGTGTATGACAATATCTGGCCATGAGACAAATTCACCAATCAACTGATTAATTAACTGGCTTTTATTGGCCGTAGTTACTTCTAATGTAATTATGAAATACTGGACTGCCAAGAAATATCATTAATAACGCGCAATCACAGCCAATATCGACAAAACGTATTCTGAGGTTTGCATTAGATAGAATGAGGCTCAATTAACTCTCTTAGTCATCCATTAGTGTTTCCAGCATTTAAGGGACACAGTCAATACTTCTCTATAGGGAATCAGAGGGAAATTTATGAATGTGCGACAATATATTTTGTACATATATCGAATAAATGTATTCTAAAATATATGCAGTGTTGATTATTCAGATGTGATGTTTGTGGCATGATGGCAGCGCATGCTTCAGTGGACTGTGTGGGCCCGTTCTGTGGGAGCTTTACATGTTTTCTCCCATGTCTTTTCAGCACTATAACCATCAAACAAATAGGTCACTGGAAAAGTAGGACAAAATCATCAAAATTATTACCGAAAAATTGCTTCTGTTCATTTATTTTAAGTTAGATTGAGATACTCAAATGGGTTTTGTGGTTTTCTGTTTATTTATTTACATTTATTCAACTTATTTAACATATTTTAATTTAATTTTTGGCCTTTGCTTGTAACATTTGGTATATAAATAAAATGAATTTGTACAAACACCTCTCCAAAAGAAATCATAAGGATATATGTAATGGTAGTACAGATATAATCACAATATACTGAGCAGGTTTGTGGCAGTATCCGGGTCTTGATAGACAAACCCTACAGGAGTCACACCATCTCCACATCAGATTGTGTCTGAGACTGTTGCGCTTGATTTTCAGTTGCCTCCAGAGAACAAGTCTGAACCTGCTCCTACAGTTAGAGCTTTGACATGTAGGTGCAGGACAGTATTGTGCCAGAGATCCGGGATAACAAAAGAGTGGGGACAATTAGTTGAGCTATGACACGTCCTTTCATATTTCTGTCACACGTTTTTTTAATCTGCCATATAAAAGACCCTTATTCTACTATTTTCCAATCTGTTATAATGTTGTTTCCTTATCACAAACATGACTGGAGTTGTGTTTTGTTTCATTCTCACATGTCTGAATAAAACATAAACCCTTCATATTTAGGCTGTGTTCTCCTCTTACACAGAAAATGCCCTGTTCCACCTTATGATGTCATGTGGTAATCCAAAAAGTGATCCACTGTGTTTGTAATTCCATACACCTTCACCAGAATGTCCACAGAACTAAAGGTAAAGGTAAGTGTTAACCCTGGTGCCTTGTTGAAAATGTGTGTGCACAGCGAGTGTTTGTGTAATTGTGTATTTCGTATTTTTAAATCCTCAAACTTTTTCTCATCTTTTTCACACCGCATGTTTGCTTCCCTCTATTACACTATGCAAATTATAATGTAGGTTAAAACATACAAGATTTAAAGCCTTAGTTTTAAAATGAATGCTTATCTTCATGATTTTTGGGTCATTTTCTTGTGTTTCTTTGTTTTATTTCTTTGTTTACAAGCAGGCAGTTTTTACATAGAGCACTTCAGACTGAAATAGCCACAGAAACACTCCTTGAAGATATTTACTACCAATACATCAAATTCATTTTGGTGGCTTCCTCTATTTTCATATAGCTTTTCAGGCACAAATTGCCTAAATGTGACTATGTTTTGTATTTTGGGTGACAGTGGACATCACGGGGAAGGGGCTAAAAGGAAGCAAATTTACAGCAGAGAAATGAAAAAAGGTAAATATTTTCACCTTGATTTTGAAAGGGGGGTGAAATAATGAGTTTATAATAAAAGTCAATGAATACACAAATTTCTGAAACACGCTGAGTGGATTCAAAACTGTGTGAATTTTCATGGCAATTGCACAACAACAGTCAAAGTTACCACAATAAATGTACCTTTAGACACAGATATCAAAGTATTGAAAATAAAATATTGAGCTTTACTTTTTTTTTTAATAAATGGTAATTAAAAATATAAGAGCTAGATTTTGTAGTTGTGTTGTTGCTTAAAGAGTTGCATTTTGAAACAAGTGGCCATTGTGTGTCTCCTTCCTCCCTCCTTTCCTTCCCTCCTCCCCTCTCTCCTTGCATCCTTTGGTCCTCTTCAAGGTCAATTGTCAGAGTAAGGCTGCATGTCACTGCTCCTTTGTCTATTCAGATAAAAATTGCTGCATTCATTGTGTGTCAGATAAACCTCAAAAAGGAGGCTATGGTAAAGGCAGAGAGGAAGAAAGCAATGAACATGGGGTGGTGGTGAGCCAGAGGGAGCGGCGAGGACGGGAGGGGCCGAGGAGACACCCCCATATCACAGCGTCCTCCAAACCACAGGCCCAAGTCTGGTTTTATCTGTCCGTGACAAATTCAAGTCTCTACCCGGCTCTTCTCCGCACATTTTCTCTTCAGCTTATCTACTGTCTCAGCACTGCATCACTTGCCATTTTAGAATAATGTCCCCCCATGTCTATAATGACATTGCCTTTGTGTTTCAGATTACCTTGGGATTTTCGGTTCCTCCCCCCACAACTAAGACACACAGCACACGCGCCAAGGCTGGAATAAAGATACAGTGGGAGCGCGCAAACATGCAGGTGTCAAAGAAAAGCCTGTCAGTAAATCCGGGAGAGGCTGGATGGAGCAGGTACAGTAGACTTCAATCAGCTTTAGATTGGTAAACAAAAGTATGCCTGTCAAATAATATGTAGGAAATGGTTATTCTCACAAGAGATTAGGAATGCATTCAAATTCAGATATCTGTACATAGTACTTCACACATTACGAGCTACAGTAGCAATGCCAAGTGTTTGTGGGACAAGAACATCAGCTATATATGTGCTCCATGCATGTACAGGTGTCACTATATTTCAAAAATAGTAGTTTTATACATAATTTTAGAATAAATACAATTGCTATAAAAAACTACCACAATTACAACTTCTATAACAATGATTATGTTTTAGATTAATAATGTCTTAAAATATTTAAGTCTGTGTAAAAAAAAAATCTGGTTCATGAGTGGTACTTTCAATAGTTCAATGTGTAGTAGCAAAAATATCAGTATTATATTGAAATATCAGTATAAAGCTGATGATACAGTATCACTATCATGTATTAATAATACTGCTATATGAATATATCGCCAAGAGAATTTTTTGATATCCTTTAAGATTTTTTTGTGACTGCACTACAATTTAGTGGAAAGAAACATGTCTATGCAATACTCTTGACAAATTCAGTGTTTTGACAAATTCACTGTTTTGATGATTAAATTGATGTATTTTGTATAAACTTTGCACAGATAGTGGTTTAACAAAGAAATACTGTTGCTAAAATGTACTTGGTTCTTAAAAAACAGCAATATATCACAGTATCATGTGCAACATATCGATTATTGCATGTTTCTAATTAAACGTGAAAATAATAGTTAAAACCTTTTGACTCATTTCTTGACACGTGCCTGTTGACACATGCTAATAAAGGCTATGACATAATGACAGAGACTGTATGTTCTGTAGGCTCTTAATAAAGTCCGTCTCCCTCTGGTTTTCTCATTCACACATGACTCCTCTCTTCACCATGTAATATTTCTGTTCTCTGATGAGCTTCTTAAATTGTGACAGCTCCTTCTCTCCCCTGCCTGGCCTGTCTTTTAATGAGATGGTAATCAGCCAGTCATCAACAATAGGAGCGTGCAGGACACATAATGAGAACATTAGCCTGCAGAGTGAAAGAGCCCCCTGCTGAGTGCCGGATCAATGGGCCGACCCGATGAAAGCTGGATGATGCAGATGATAGTTGGACCTAAAGAGGGAGGGAGGCAGGCATACTGTTGATTGTGCCACACATTATCTATTGTAGTCAGTCTTTTAATTCTCAACAAGTCAAGGCTTGTGTAAGGAGGGACAGTGTCACAACAAAGAAATCTGGTCACTAAGTCGAGTACAAAACTTACAGCTCAGGCGGAAAATGAGTCTGGGCTATAAAGCATTTTGGGTTTGTTTGTTTTTTTATGTGGACATGCAGTATCAAGAATTGACTGTCCGGTGACTGTAGCCATCCCAGCTGTACATCCCAGCTCTACATTTTGGATACTGGTCATAAAGGCATCAGTTTACAGATTCACTATAAGAGAAATTTTGCTCAGTATGTAGCTAGTGGATTAAAATTGTCTATTGACCGATCTGCCCCTTGCACTATCCATTTAACTGTGAAACAGGTTTAACAAACACCAAATGCTATAGATTTATTTATTTCAAACATTTTTATCTTAATTTATCATGTATCATCTTTTGTGCAAAACGAAATAAAAAAGTACGACAACCACCACTACTCCAGAGAATCATTTTTGTATACTATATCATGATGGTTGACATTCAAACACTGTCAAAGGGTACAAGAGCAGCAAATCCATTATAAGTAGATATGGAAGCACACTGGCACCATTGAGCAAATGGTTTTATTATTCAGAACTGAGGCTGCATTAGAATCCGATTTTATACAATCTTATGTTGTCTTTACACATCCTTTAAATGGATTCAATGTGAGGTCTCAAGAGTACAAAATGGATTGAGAGAACATAGTGAGAAGTCATTTAGTTACATTTACATGCAGTTGCAGAGAGTGTCCGGCACATGTGGAGCCCCAGTACACGACCCCCACTATGATGTGCATCATAAAGACTGCTGTGACAACTCAGATGTGGCGGATGAACTCTTCCACCCCGACTTCCTCTCCCCATATAAAGCATTGGCTAACCCTTTATGGATTTCACATATGTATATTCTTATTTATGTCCACCTTGTCTTCTATCATCACTGTGAAACGCAGCCGTCCTTTGGATCTGGCCGTAAAAACCCCGCGCAGTCACGTTAATTGTCAGACACAGACGCAAGTTCTGATCATAAACGTTGTACTGCACACTGTGGCTTTAAATCATGGGTAAATCTGGCCCTCCCCTCTTTGGTGCCTTCCAGAGTGATTTGGTCTCAATTTGTAATAAAATGTCGGCGAGCAGCAGAGAGAGCACTTCCAAAGGCTTTCTTCCCTTTTGTGTTTTGCATTTTTCCACCTTTCCTCTGGTCGCAGTGACTGACTTTTAATCTCATAAACACTGCGTGAGACCACTGACCAGAACAAAAGGGGATGAAAAACATCTTTTGGAGCATTTATCAGATCATTCTAGTAAAAAAGGGGTGGTTAATAGGAATAAGGAATATAAGGTTTCATGCCAAGATCGTAAAATTACTGGAGAATAAAAGCCATTCATTTCACATGACATCACCGCCTTCTGAGGATGTGAGCCTGAGCAGCTTCAAAAACAGGGCTAACTGCTTTCCTCATTCAGTCCAGGATGGCTGCTGACTTACAAGAAATACAGACAAAGCAGAAGCAAGGCCCAGGACTCAGCCCTTAGATAAATATATAACACTCTTATTACACAACGCTTCACTTTGAAATCGTGTACATGGTCAGAGTGTGAGATTTAGCTTAAGGCTCGTTTTTTCTTGTAAGATGTCACCACTGTCACACTTACCACATGCATCATATTGACACTGGTGATAACATTGGGAGGCAGAAGCTTGCAAAACAACAAATGAAAAATAAGATGAGAAATAGCCCATGGACACCTGCCTTTACAGCACTACAGTTCTAATTGAGTATTTGCACTTAAATATCCCGTCTTATGTGTGCCATTAATGCCCACTGATTTACACTTAACCACTGGCTTCCACCAGGATCGTGACCATTACATTTATTCTGATGGCTGCCAGTCACTCTCCATGAGCCCAAGTCAAACCGCTCCTGTATGCATGACACAAATGGTACAGGAATGGAGCATGCTCCAGGGTACTAATGGTCGGTCTGAGTAGTTTAAGCCACAATGTCAAAGAAAACACATAATTTACAGCACATTCGCTCAAAGAGATACATTTGCTAATGGCAAAGGCATTGGTGAACACAGGTGGTTTTTGTGGCTGTGGTGCTTCTGGCTATTCAGAAAAAGGGTTGGAGCAGTGATAGTTCAATATAAAATCTGAACTACTTAACAATAAGCAACATAAACACTCTGACGGCACGTTCATATTGCATTGTACACTGCATTTACAGAACAGACCTTTGACCGCAGTAACTCTAGTAACTAACATCCATTTACTAAAAGCAAATGCAACTGTTTAGTAGTTTCCCAAGTACAAGTCATGGAGAGTCCATAAATCTGTGTAAGCTGTCACATTAGTTTATGGGCATAAAACAAACATGTCAGATTTAAATAAAGCCTGGTGATGTTAACAAAGTATGAAAAAGAGACATTTTTTCTCTTTCCCAGAGAAATGTGACACATCATCTGGCACAGTATTGTGTTGCCCGGGGTAAAGACCTTGCACAGTAGATGGACCGCTGTAATTTCTCATCTATCAAATTATGGTTTATTGTTCAGCACAGCGACCCGGGGCTACACACAACCCTGCGCACTGACAGTTATGAAACATTAGATTTCTACTGTCATAGTCCAGGCCCAAGACAAACCTTAGAGCGGCAAACAGTGAGAAATGAAACTCTATAGTAATCTTAACACCCGCTGTGTACTGAACAGAGCTCTGATCACTGGATGTGTGGCTATTTGTGGGTTTTGTAAACAACATTAAGTTACTCAAATTGCCATTAGCCACTACTGTATAAGCTTGTTTATTATTGTCATGGTAATGATTTTTCAACCAAATGAAATTTGTTGGCAGGAAATTGTGTTTAATGCTGGTCTAATGAGTCTGCTGTAAATTAGATGGTATGCCGCGTGGATGACTAAAAGGGCTTTAAGTAACCTTTGGTCTTTGTTGAGGGTAATTTGATACTGCCACTGATGATTCACTTAGTGAGGATAAAAGCTGTAGGCATGCATCTCAAGAAGGACATGTGAAACTACGATCACTCTTAAACTAGAACACAATGTGAAAATAATCCAATCAAGATGCTCCAAGACAAATGGAGCTACAGTCAGGAAGCTCAGGCAAGTATGAACCTAAATTAGTGTTAATAAGTTTTCAAATTTCTTGCTAAAAATATATTTTTTATATTTTAATGTTCAAAGTCAACTTTATTGTAAAATAAAACCATGTCAAATAAATACAGAATACTTTAAAATAGTCTGAAATCCATACAGAGTCAGCCCTGTAGAGTCATAAAAAGTGCTTCCCAGTGGAGCGGAGCATCAGACCTGTGTTGTTTATGTCTGGCAGGAGGAGACTGGGCATGTTTGGCTCTGTGCCAGGGTGCAGCAAACACTGATCTTCCTAATGGAACAGACAATTCATAAAATTGCAACAATGTGTGCACATATGGCACCCTACCAGGTTTGGGGAGGCACTGGAGTGTGTGTTTTGGTACTAACATGATAACCACGCCCCTGGTATATCCCCTGAGAAGTGACAACAAGTGTGTATGATGGTGGTAGGCTGGGCACTGGGCTTTAATGGTGTGACATTCCTTCAAATACAAGTGGCTCCAATGGTGGGAAAGCCCTTGATTTGAGATACCCACCTGTCTGCACTCAGCGCCTGCCTTCTAAGCCAGAGTTCCCTGCACCTCCCTTGGCGCCTCGCCCATCCACACCACCACTCCCCTCTTCTCTGCAACACGTGCCCCCGTTTAGTGCCAACATGGCCTAGTCCCTCCCTCAGACCCCCCTGCTTTGTTGCAGTTTCCCACGCCCACCTCTCTTTGTGGTGGCGCGGTAGGAGTGGTATAATGGCACGTGCCCTCTTTTTAGTGCCAACAAGCTCCCCTGTGGCCCTGGAGCCCCCCGCCTTCTTGTCTTCCTCCTTTCGTCGTGTTTTACCCCCTGTTTAGCACCCGCCCCCCGACACCTCACAGTGTGCTTCTCATTGCTATGTAAGTGGGGATACCAGACTGTTTTGCATACGCCTGTTTAGTCCTTAGCGGCAGGCGGGGCACCATGCGAATATGCAAAACGGTGATAGGGAGGCATTTTGTAGTGAGATGTGGAAAGGGAGAGGGCGGCTCGGAGTAAAATGTTGGTGTGTGTGTATATGCTTGTGTATGTTGGGGTTTTCCACCATGTTCTTAAGCTAGTCAGAGGATGGTTGGTACAGGAGCGAGTGCCACCACAACCATAGCGCAGTGCAACGTCATGGCAATGGAATACCAGCTTTAGCTGCCGTACAGGCAACATGGAGGGATTCTGTCGTCTTCTGTGGCCTTATTTCCCATTAATGGACAATGGAGGGAATGGGTGTCGTATTTTTTTCCATCGCGCGTCGTTACTGTAAATCCTCGCAATGCCGCATCTGCAAAAATCAGTGGCAAATTAACAAGAAAGAGATGAGGAAGTTCTTTCTGCTTCCCCTCCTCTTTACCCAGATCCTTCTCTCTCCTACTTATCTGTGGCGGAGAGCCAATGGTTCATTATAATTGGCCGTTGTCATCATGCAGATGACACACAGTCAGCGCTCTGAATATCATTAGCGCCTTTGCATACCTTCGCTCTTTTTTCTGTCCTTTCTTCCTGTTCCTTCGTTCCGAGGCTTGTTTTGCGATTCAATATTCCAAAAGGTAATTATTATCCATGAAGCAGCCTATCAACATGCGCAGATAGGTGTAATAGCGAACAAAGCTGCATGCCAGATTGTCGTTTTCTCGTTTGCTATTTCCAGCGCCAATGTACAAGGGTTCCAGCGGGTGAAAGAAAATGAAGCTGTATTTATGTGGTTGTATTTGACTCTCCTTAGCAATACAGTCCATTGTATATCTCTGTGGTTACAGAGCATTCTTTGCTCACCCCCCCTTCCCCTCCCGTCTCCCTCGTTTGCATATATCAGCTTCTCCTCGGGTAGAATAATAGCTCTTAATTCTTCGCTGCAGCTCTTGCCTTCAGATCCATGTCACAGAGAAAGAGCCAGCAGGTCCATTTGCATACTCCGCATACTGATGAGGTGTGTGTTGCCGGCTGCCTAATTACCAAGTCCTCCAGTCACTCTCTCTCTCCTCCAGCAGCTTTCACTTTTAACCCTCGCTCGCCCATTTGCCATCATCTCCATTGGAAACGATTGTCGCTTTCAGCATTAATTCGTCTGGAGCAGCATTTAGAAACAATAGAGCGACCAGAACAAAACAAGCGCATATTGCAACAGCGGCGACTTCGTTCGCTCACCTTCGTTTATTCCCCCGTCTCTTTATTGGCTAATTTGCGACTCCTCTCGCTGGCGGCGGCTCTTCTTAAGCTACCCTCTTTGTCTTTGCCTTTGAAATTTACAAAATCTTACAAGAAATCAATACTTAATTGATTATTCACTTTCCTGCAGCCTCAAACGACCGGCGAGTGCATGTGCGTATTAGATCCGGCGTGTGTCTGCTGAGTAGTGTGAGTGGTAGATCCCATGGTATCCCACTTCTTTCGAGGCAGCTGCTGTGTGAGGTGGCAGAGAGCTCTACTGATCTACATGCACAAGTTAGAGACAGTGTCTGAGTTAGGGGCAGTGCAGATGTGCCAGGGTCCTTTTGGTAACACAAGTCTGGGAAGTTCCACAGGGCTCAAGTAGTTTGTCTTTAACATCCAGAAGAAGCTGCAGCCTAAGAATCAACAACAACAAGAACTGACTTACGCCAAGGCAGTGGGCACCAAAGTATCGGCGGGTTCCAAACAAGACCGGACCGGATAATATCCTTAATTTTTTTAAAGTAGTTTGCTCCTTTCTTTGCGCTTCTTTGTTTTCCATCCCGCTTTCATCTATGAGAGAGGGGCAAGATGCCACCTGGACCCTTTGGAGAACTCTGTGGCAAAGTGGGCGCGGAAAGAGGGGCGTGAAGAGAGGGGCGTGTGGAGGAGGAGGAGAGAGCGGGGTAAAGGTTGCCTGGTGCCTGCCTCTGATATGCCATAAGGATGGCAGACACATAATGACAGCAAATGTGGAGCAGATTGGCTTGGTGCGGGAGCAGGGGGGGAGGAGGAGCGGGGAGAGGAGACAGATGGCAGAGCTGGCCTGGTGCCAATGATACCAACACATGACTATGCACAGGAAACTCCTCTGTCTACACACTTGTTGCAGCATGTGTACAGGAAGTAGGGACAGCACTGTGATAATGCATAGCACATACGTTAGCAGGTTGCAGTGTGTTTAAATCTTTATATTAGTATTGAAATTACAATATCATTTTGTCGAACTATATGCACTGGGGTAAATCTTGTGTATTCAAGATAATATCTGAATAACTAGAGACTTACAAAGGTTAGGCCTGGTCTTTCATTTAAGTAATGTGGCAAAGGTCAAATATTGACTCCTCTGGTATATCTGTTATTTTCCATGGACAACAACAATAGATGTCACAGCATGTTTCAATCACCCTTCTCTAGTTTCTCTAAAAATGAATATGCCTTTGTCTCAGAGGTTCAAGAACAAAAAGTGCTGGCCGGTGTATGTTTCTGACAAGCAGACGGATGGCAGTTAGATAGAGTATTATGATGTTCATATTGAAATATGCTGAGCAAACACCTTCCTGCATCAGCAGCACTACACAGAAACACAGAGGGGTTGGGTACAGAGACAGATGAGACAGATTGTTTATGTTTGTGGGGATACAAATAAGTTCTATTATATCCTTGTGTTCAGTTTTACTGCAAAGAAGGAGAGATGCATTATATTTTAGCTGTACTGAGGTATGTGGACAACATTAAAAAATAAAATAAATGAAAGTCTGTCTGGAGTTAAAACAATGTAGATGGGACAAGGCTGCTGTGTGAAGATAAGGCATAAGGCAGTTTGCATAAACCGTAACTGTGTTTGGGGTAGAAGGGTGCAAGGGGAGGGGGCATCCAAATCAAACTCAAACACATTTGAATAAGAACGACCAGTCGAAAATGGAGAAGCGAGGGAATAGCAAAGCAAAGCGATTTGACTTGCGAATCAGGCGATGCATATCTGCATGCTAATTATGTAGCAAGAAGGTGGAATGAGAAAAAAGCACCCCCATACAGCAGACAGAGAGAGGGGAGAGAGGAAAGACATAGCAGACATACGAGGCAAACGAGGAGGGACGAGCACCAAACGGACAAAACGAAGCATTCGCCGAGGAGCATAAACAAGATGGCTAATTAATTCCCGATCAACCTTTATCCAACGGCTCTCGATTTCCTTTGGAGACAAATCGACGCACAACGAGAAGGAATATAACGGGACCAATGACGACGACGGTTAGGGGGATGAAGAGAGGTTGGCGGGCATCCGAAAATTAAAATTATTGATTGATCTTAGTGTGTTGGGGGATGTGGAGTGGAGGGCATTTTGAGGATGTAATTAGAGCGAGCTGGATCCAAGGCTGGAATGATAATAGATGACGTCGGAATTCTCCATGGCGATTGGCCATTAATCTCCATTAATGTGGACCCGGATATTAAAATTTCTAATTGGAGCGACAACAATGATGTGGATGGCGTCCGTTTGCATTTTTGCAAGTGTGTGCGGCGGGCGGGCAAATGAGGGTCTTGGGTATTTCTCTTTAATTGCTACCAAGGGGGAATTGTGTCTAGAGGTACAGTATATATCAACTGTATTAGCTCATTGATTCCAATTATGGACTGTTTACTGTGTTTTTTGCTGCGCCATATCCTTGCACTTGTGCTGGCGGAGGACTTTTTTAACACTATATTTTAATTGTATGTCTAATTAGCGCTGTATTGTTTCTATAGACTCATTGCATCAGTTGTTTTATTGGTTTTTAACAGTTTAAAAGCTTTCTATTCATATGCACATGCTGTTAGGTGTAAAAATAAATATTGTATCTGTTTGGACTGTACATGTTTTGTGTTTTGTTTTGTGTAACTAAATAAAGTATAATACAAAAACTATCCTTATTTTACTGTGTGTTTTGCTATGCATGAACAAAGCCCTGTCTAAAGTTGTCTACTGTACTCTCATTCCCCTGGGGCTTGTGTGATGTCATCAGTAGTGGCCTTGGGTTTACTGTAAACCCTAAGTTACATCAGACCAGATTAAAGAACATGGATGACAGACCAATACAGTGTTTATCAATAAGCCCACCACCTTGCATGACGATGCTTTGACACTGTCAATAGATTATGAAATCCTACTGTGTCAGCTATTCAATATTACAAATTGCCTGTGTGTAGCCAGCTCTCCAGTGTCACGGTGTATGCCATGACGTAAATATGCAGGAGGTTAATGCATATGTTCCTGTAATGTCTCCATGTATTCACTCTGCATGATTAAGAACTGTCCTTGAATTAAGATGAAAGCGCAACCAATGCACCCTCTGGATACCCACACACAGTGCTGCCTACAGTACCGCAATATGCCCCTATTAGGCTTAGAACAAAGATGAAACTGGGCTCAAGCAAGTTTAACTATGAAAAACATTTCACCTCTACTGCTAATTCATTGTTCATTAGTCAAGGAAGCGAATGTCAGTGCTAAGAGTTGGTAAGGCTTCATGTGTGCTCTCTGGTGTGTGTGTGCATGACAGGGGCAGTGTGATGTCATTACGCTAATGGTCTTGTGCTGGGGCTAGTCATTAAATGAGGATATTAAAGCGGTAGGCTGTTTTTATATGCATGGAGGGGGTCAGAGTCGCTTGAAGTCATCAGTCATGCACAATGGGAGGACACACAAATGCACACAGCAACACAATCACACATGTATACAAATGAGAAAAACATGCGAGTTGCGAGGTCAGTTGTCTGTTTATTCCTATGGTTTCTCTGTAAAATGTGCACAAACACTTGAAGAGGACTCACTTGCCCTCTGTTTGAGTTGTTTTTATGCATATTAGGTGGTCTCCTCTCAAAGCAGATTGATCCTGGTATTTATGAGCAGAGGCTTGACGTGCATATTATTATTATCATTACTGCTATTATGCATTTGAGGGAGGGAATAGCATTAGGCATGAAGGGAGAGAACCAGAGCCATCACAGTAGCAATCATCAGATGGTGTGATTTATGATTTATGCAGAACTGCACAGTGCCTGAGGTAACGCCCCCGGAGGACTGGGGTTGTAAAAATTTGTTTTAGCCAATTGATTAATCAAGACTAGTCATATGCGTTAGTAGCTCATATGTATATGAACGGTGATGGCAGAGGGGAAATACATGTTTATCAGGTGTCTGTATCTGTGGGGGTGTCGGGTGTCTGCTTTGAGAAAAGTCATTTGTCAAGCCTTGTTTTTATTCAAAGACAGCAGGGATTGGTTTGGTTTAAAACATGCATAAATTGAAAGTGACAAATGGAAACACCACCCCCTGCAGCTGATTTGGTTAAAGTATTGTCATGCAAAATAAAAAATGTTGAATTTGGATTTGATCTGTTTCTTGATCAATACAAACGGCATTATGAATCACCACAATAAACAAGAATCAATACAGGCCTTTGTTTTGATGTTTGTTGATGCCTTCGTAATGCCCGGCAATAGGCATTAGGGTCATGCTCGAGAAAAGAAAAGAAAATGTATTTATTATTCATAGTGATAATGGATGGTGCAAAACACAAGCAATGCCAGTCAGCATTCTGTAGCCTGTTCTCTTTAACCCAGAGGAGGTCAAAAAAGGAACAGACACATAATGATTGGACTATCTGGAGTATATTATATCATATCCATCTTATGTATGTAAATCAGAATTTAAAGCTATGGTATGATGTTGTTATCTGATCAAAAATATACCTGGAGTTGGGTTTTGTTTCATTCACACATGTAACACTTTATTCTTGTACATATCCAAAGCTCAAAATGCTCCGTTCCACCTTGTAATGTCAAATGAAATGGCAGTTTTCAAATGACCTTTTACCTATAGTTCTGTAAAGATTGGCAATTTCCAGTCTAAATTCATCTAAATGAATGTATGGAGTTTAAAATCACAGTGGAGCCCTTGAATTGACACATGGCATCGCAAAGGGGATTGTTTTTTTCTGTATGAGAGAAGTAGCCCAAATATGCAGGGTTTTTATGTTGAACATGTATGAATGAAACAAAACTCAAGGTATGTCTGTGATGAGGAAACAACATTATACTAAATCAGAAAACTGTGCAATATGGGTTTTTTAAATGCTGACGAAATGCAAGTCAACTGGAACTGGATTACATTTAAGTCATTGCGAACTTAACCAATTTTAAAACCATGGTGAGGGGAAAATTGGATTCTCGGCGAGCTCTCTTTGATTTCTTTAGATACAAAGTTATACATGTTGGAACACGCCGCATGGCCAGAACATCCTAGTACATTCACAGTTGTTATCACAGGAAGATGTGGAAAAACAGCTTTCACTTTGAGAGCCTGGGTTATGTTCTTGTAACCCTCTTGCTTTATAATTCTCATCACATTGTGTATTACTGACCCTGGTAGTGTTTCTCTCATTGCTCCAGCACAATGGTTTGAAGCAAAGGTACAGTTTGCCACATACATGTATAGTCCTTAGAGCCATAAGTGTGTTATTTAAGCACAACTGTGGCCCACATGATTGCTTTCTTTGCATTGGCGGTATGTGTCCTTGTAATTATTAGACATATATGGAGACAATCCAGCCTATGGCCATGCTGCAGAGAGTGGGACCAATTGTTCTGTGGCAGTAAGAAAACAGATGAAGAAAAGTGGGCCTGCAGCTGGCCATGGTCAAGAGGAAGGAAGAAGCCAGTGTTGAGGTGATTACACATTCTGAACACAGCGCTGGACTCCGAGGCAGAGATTATTATAAATTTGGTCATTGGCAATGAGGACACTACGGGGGAGGGAAAAACAAATATTAGGGCGCCCTTCAATGCCGGGGCTAGTGCAGGCTGTTTTCCATTTTAATGCATTATGTGTGTATAAGGGAAGGAGGAGAGATGAGTTTTCTCCTCTGTGTGGGAGTGTGTGCGTGGTGGATTCAGCAAACTCAGATTTAGATTGCCCTTGTTTTCAGATGTGGGCACAGTGACTGCAATAATAATATAAGGCTGGCTCACTCTTTCGTAGACACGTGGCAAGAGAAGACAGTTTTAGACAATGGTGATAGGGAGGGTGCTGTAATTGCCAGGCGTGCAGGTGAAATGGAAATTCACACTTAACCCAATACTCCTGTACTACTCCTGTACTTAAGCTCATATTGACACTGGGATTGAAGAAAGGGTCTCTTAGTGTCAGTCTAACACAACGGTTCAACAAACTTCATTAGCACAAGGAAATATACAGGAGAAAGGGCCTTTGACACAAATTACTTTCACATTTCTGCCTCCAATTAAATAGAAAAGTCATCATTTCTG
>KN497389.1:1839-15822 GCA_000787155.1 Scartelaos histophorus | reverse complement strand
CTTCCTTGAGCAAGACGGAGAGGAACGATTCACAAAGCCATTTTCTACCAAATCCTATTAAAGGTGGGAAGGGAGGGGGAAAAAAACGAGGTTGAAGACTTAAAATGGAGGGCTTTTATTTAAGGACTGGGAGGTATTACAGGCCAGATTACTCCTGGCTTATGTTCCTAGTCTGGGAAATTACATTCCCACTTTTTTTGGAGTGCCCAGGCTTTGGAGTCGGAGATGAGAATCACCTTAAGTCTCTTGTTTTTCACTCTCCACTTCAGTGGGGCTACCATGGTGTTGTGTTTTGCTACAAACACAATGTTCTCAAACTTTCATTTGCACCTGTGCAGCCTTTTACCTGTGGGCCTGGGATAGGACTCGGTCCTTTCATTAGTTTTGGTATGACTTTTTAATTATAACATGTTGTTCCAAAAACTAACCTCTAAACAACAGCCTGAGCATTTTAGTATCTAAGATGCTTTCATTCTTGTGTTAAAGGTTTAATTATGAATAAAACTGTAACGTGTGGTCTGAGTGTACTCAGTAGTGTATCCCTGCCTTTAACAAAGTGTATCAAACAGGTTGTGGTTTATTTTTGTTATGTAAAAAGCCTTGCTTGGCCACGCGGGCAAACATCTGCAAAGCATAGACTCACCCATTTGCCGTTAATCAAAACAGCCTGCCTTTATCCATGGAGCTGCAGTGATGTGTGAGCCTCTGGCAACAGGAGAGGTGCGCTCGCTAGCAGACACACACATTTGAATAAAAGGTCAAATAGCTTTATCAATAACTGTGGAAAATGTGTTTTGTGAGGAGAAGGAGCAACTGATCTGACAGTGGCCACCGCCCTGATGAATAACCACCAGCACAATCAATAGCAAAGAGGAGTTGAGGTGGAGTGGGGGAACGTTTTGTCATCCAACGGTACACTCCAATATCTTAGCTCATCCATCAAACACTGCAATGGCACTCCGTCCTCCGCTTTAATTGAAAGCACACCGAAACAAGTTATTTACATGACGGGATGAATTTGAGCGGCTGCCGTCAGCTAGCGGTGCGGCTCGCTAAATGTTTGTTTCATGAGCTGACGCGTGACTGTCTCCCAAACATGGCCGACTGTCAGATAACGATGCAAGTGGAGACAAATAGGCTTGTATCAAGTCTGAAACTGGCACTAGAACAGAGGCACAGGCGAGTGTTTACAACCTTGACAATCAAAAAGTAAGAAAGAAACTGCGAGGCTCTCAATGTTGTCAAATATACCCACCAAAGTAGCAGCGCGTTAAAAATGAGCATTCTTCAAATACACTTTGAAGAATGCGCTATTAAGAGGCACTATTACGTTGTACAATAGGGTTCCATGGATTAACTGACAGATTTCAGATGCCCTTCTGCATTCTGTCTTAAGCTGAACAGGTGGTGGAATTTGTTGTTTCACTGTCAGAATGCAGTTTGGTGTCTTTGTTTATGGTTAATATCTAAAAAAACAAAAAAAGACACAAATTTTAATGTTATCTCTCTCAGAATAACATATAGAACATGTTTATAAAGAAATTGAAATGACTTAAAGCTATAATATTAGTATTAATTAACAAATAATGATGAGGTTTAACATTTGTGAATAGTCCTCTGCCCTCTTTCTAAAATTATGCCATCATCCAATTACGCTGATTATTATTCGCTAAGACACCTGGTGGCTGCATCGATTTAAAACTGCATGTTACACAAGCTCCTATAACAACATGTCCAAATTATCTTGAGTTAACTGGTGATCTAATACTGCCAAATGCCAATGTTTCTTGCTCAATAATGAACCGTCGAAAACAAAATCACGGCATTTCCCAAACTCTATAAATCTGATGTGTTTTTAAATGGTGGGTCGGAGGTTTTCCAGGGGGGACTGGCGCAGTACAGTGCTCGTAGTGACTTGCCCTGGGTGAACCTCTATGAACTCCAGATGCTACTGTGTGTCACTGTGTCACTGGCAAAACTACAGAAGGCCATGAAGGAGGGAGAGAGAGTGTGCCTAGAGCCAGCCAACATCTGTCCAACATATCCACATGTGCACAGACAAACTGTACAGGGAAGCATGTCAGAGCCCACTCACAAGGAAGCACTGATATAGAGCAGGCCAATGGAGCAGGGTTTCAAACTCATTAGTGAAGCTCTATCCCGCCTTAGAATGGTTGTTCAAAAAAAGAAAAAGAAAGAAAAAAATAATCTATATCCAAATATTAGTCGATACTGAAACTAGTGTCATGTTGTGAATAAGTACCGTTTTAAGACAAAGTTGGATCTTTTAAACACTGTGGTATCAATCTTGCGGTCAAGGATTTTCTTTATAATTAAAATCACATTTTTTGTATTTTTGTTTGCTTGTTTTTTGTATTTTAACTTCATTTTGGTTAAGAGGGATTTACCACTATTTTGGTCATTAGGTAAATGGACCCTGCTCACTGTAAGAATATGTGTTCCTTGTTGTTTTTAGCAATCATTTAGCATTTGGTGAATTAAAGGTATATGGCTAGATAAATGTAAATGCAAAATAAGTGTTTCCTTTGCTATAATGATACTTGGTGTGAAACATTTCGAAATAATTATTGTTGAGCCGATGGGATTAAGTTGGAATCTAAAAGACCAGAGCCAGCTGTTATTCACGCTATTAAAAACTAGATTTCCCCTAGAAAAGTGAAATTGATTTTCAAACTTACAACAATAAATTTGATGTGCCAACTGGCTTATATAATATTTCAGGAATGGTTTGTTCGTGCCATTTGTGGCTTGAAGATGTTGGCTTGTTGAATGCTTCTGGCAAATGACCCATGGCTTTATTATGAGAATGTGCAGATTGGCCCAGGAGCCTGTGCAACCTATTAGCTGGGGGTCCAGGGGGAAATGGTCATATTTGGACTTTGTCTTTCTTTCCTTTTGTGCTTCCAAACCAATTAAATAAAACTAAACTGAAATTATCCACGACTTCTGGCCCACTGAATATCATAAGTAATAGATAAAACATATGCATCTGGCAAATGTACGGTCCAAAATTTATGTCCACTTTTATTCCAAAATGTTAAATAGTGTTTCCGGTTATTGTCTGCCTCCTGGTTGTGTCGCCTACAGTAGATGAGGAATAGGGAACGCACAAGGAAACCACAGTGAAGCGGGCCAGACAAGTTCATGAGGGAGTTCAGGGCTAAATCAATGCATATTTCCCTTTTAGTGGTGACGAAGCTGGCCAAATGTGCACTCTTAAGACTATGTAGGAGCACAGGCTAAACAGTGCTGGGAACAGACTCCATACAAAGGGATGAATTTCACAAAACATAATTAGCCGGCCTCACAATACCACAGATTCCTTATTTCTTTGCCTGCCTAACTTCATTGTCAAACTTATTAGCAGGGGATGGCTCAGGGCCACTGTTTGTCTACAGCAGATGCACTTATGCAGTCGACATGGGAAAACCTTGGCCGCTCTTCTAAATAGGTTTTACTCAAGTGTCCAGATATATTTTCTCTCTGGTCAGAGCTCTGAGGCAGCCTTGGCTCGGCCTCCCTCAGTACACATGTTAATGCTGAAAAGGTTCACATATTTTAGCAGCACGTTTAAGAGTATGTTGACATAACTTCTAGTCTAGCCAAACTCTGCCTCACCGCTGGCCTTGTTCGATGTTCTTGGAGCAAATGGGGCTGTGCATTAAAGCTGCACTCCAATCTGAGCCGCTCTGTCTCTCAAAATGATAGTTGCTGCATGTGCATATTCCACACCCACCTTTTAAATGAGTTCTTTTTCATAATGGTTTTATAGACCCGCTGTACACATATACAATATTAAGGGAAAATAAACCTCTGATTTATTCATAGACAAGTTGGAAAGCAGGCTCTATTGTTTTGGTGGTTTCATCTGCACGGCCTGAGGGTTTGTGGGGTAAATGAGCCTTGACAATTATTTTCATAAAAAGCAATAAAGACCAGTAATTATAAAAATGCCAATAAGAATTCATCTTTCAAAAATCTATAAAGCTATTAAGAGCGTAATTAAAAAGATGAGCAGCTAAGTCTGAGAAAATTGCATTTTCCTGCACAAGTGACTGTGAAGCCCGGCTCATGTTTGTTTTGCAAATTCTTCAACAAAAACATTAACTTTGAAATATTAATCCGATCTATGGTATTGATAGAATTTTCCCATTACAAGAGAGGCCTGTACTTCATACACATATGCTTCATTAGGCTCACCTCAACTGCACACCCAAAGGGTCATTAAGCTCCATATAAAAGATTGCATACACAAGCAGACACACACACAGAACTGAAAATGACCAGTGAACCCTTTAACCCACTAAAAGACTGTAAAAGTAGTCATTTACATAGATGACACACTCACGATCATTCATAACTGACCTTTCTAATGGAAAAGCATTTTGTTATGGTATTTCCTGATTACACAGCTAACGTATGTTAGCTTCATAAATCTAGATGGTTACGTTTGTTGTTACTCTACTGGCAATAAGTGCAGTATAACATATCTGTGGTTACATCTTACTGTTTTAATTAAGTGTACACATCAAACTGAATGTATTGGAATGACACAGAGTCTTGAAGGATCAAAGATGATTTGAACATATTTACTTTTCATCTGTCCCCTGTGGAAACATGAGTGTTTGGGCTCTCATCTCAGAGCACTACACAGTGTCTTGTTTGCACCAGTATGTACATGTGGGGCTCCTTCTAATGTTTTGATCTGCTGTGTGTTCACAGTGGACATTAGGCCATCTCTCAGTGCAGTAATGGGCTTTGATTCCCCAGGGTTGCAGTGAGATGGCCACTTCTTACATTAGCCAGTCAGGTATGACAGCGCCACGGCCTGCCTTCCCCTCGGCCAGCATGGATAAATAATAAATGAAAGTGGTATTTCAGTCCTCCAAATCATCCGCAGGGTCAAGACTCCCTTCTCACAGTGAACTTTGTAAGATGCGCCCAAGCGCAGCAAGATGCTAAAGGTTAGCGTCTCGGACAAGACAATCGTGCATTCGGCCTGCAAGCACAAGTGCTTTATAAACATCACCCACTGCACCCTGAGCCGGAGGAGAGGAGCTCCAGCCTCAGTCTCTACCTCAGTGGGTAAGTGGGCCGAACCAGCAAGTTAGAATTCTCATATACGTCTGCCACTAAGCTGGCATTTTCTATTGATTTTCGCAAAGCATGTCATTTTAAAAGCTTGTAATCAGAGATGAGGAAAAATTATTTTATTAGCTAAAATGGTATTAGATTGGATTAAATTAAAATAAACGGCTCAGAAAGGCAAATCTAGATGTGAAAGCAGCAATTTTGTGTAATCGTCTTCAGACCTGAGGCCATAATATATTAGGGTTGTTCTAAACTGTCAAATGATGGCCTGAAATGGACCGTAGTAAGAGAAAGCACTAAGTGCTCAAGTCACTGACATGTTTTAGACGGAGCTGACAACTTTCCACTGTGTCTGTGCATTTATCCAGTGTAGAAGAGCCTCACACTGAGTCCAACAATCACTTACTCAAATGTAAACAGCATCTCCAACACTCCCAAGAGTCACTCAGAGGGACCTGCTCAAGCTGTCTGTAAATTCCTCTAGTACATTTCATACATTAGTGCATGGGTCATTATTACACATGTAACCTTTGTTTCTATTCAAATGAATCTGCCCAATAGTCTTGAGCCTTTTGAAAACCCTTGCTTGTTCACAGGTGTCAGAACTTAATAACAGCGGTGTATATGCGGACTGCCTCTCGGTTCATTTTTCTATTTATCCCTGAAGGTGGAGTTAACCTTCTGCAGCTCATTGTAGCCAGAGGACGGTGGTTTGTGTTGGTCATGGTGATGTGACTGTGCATAAAATAAACGCTCCAACTGGAACTGGGCCTCAGACAGCTCTGTGGAGACTTTACTTTATGACATCTGTACATATTGTGCACATCTTCTATCAATTCAAAGAAAGGTCTATCATTGATGAATATTACTCACAGATAAAAATGGAAAAATACAAAAATACAGATGTGATGATCTTATTTTACTGGAAAACCTTTGGATATATATACCCCTTTGTTGATGTATGGTCTTTGGGTCATAATTTTTGCCATTTTGATTTTAATATTGGTACCATCTTTGTTATAAAAGGTCTTTTGTCATGTGTTTTATAGTCCAGATGACGATTATTTTGACTTTGTGTCGCAAATGTAGTACGAGTACGCCTGACATGATAATTACTGTATCAACTTATCTTTCAAATTATGAAAGCTAGAACAATAGATTTTTGGGGTCAGTATTTATCCTGGGTATGTATTCTACTACTGGGAATGTGTTTTGGCTATATGATAAGAATTGAGCTGTTAAAAGTTGAATTATTAACTTCTACGACTGATAAGAGATTCAAACTAAGTACTTGAGAGTTTTTTCTATTATTTCTTCATGATTTTTTAACAATATTGTAAATTTAAAATTGTATTTGTAGTTTAAATCCTCTCTTGGGTCACTGTGTCAATGGCATCAATAAATTTCAGTATTATCATTTACTGTCTATATTTACTTCAGCAATATATCACACTTCAAAATTTGCTATTGTCACAGGCCAAGAACAGTTTTTTGTACATTTGATTCTATGGACATGTCATTATTCACAGTATGACATTAAACAGCTCTACCTTACATTTATTAAATTACAGGTGGTTTTATTGTTCAAAAATACCTGAAAAAACAAATATTCTGACTGCGACCAGGGCTGCCTCTCCACAGATCTGACCTGCAACTTGGTCTGGTTTAGCCTCCATGAAAATAGAAATATTTAATACCATATTGTGAAACATTCCAGACAAAGCAATAACATCTACATGAAGAAAAGCGTTTGACAGAACCAGAAAAGTAACACAGTGAACCTTTACATGTAAGATATGCGTCATGGCAGGCTATTTTGACATTTCATATTACACAAAAACTTGCATTCAACACTGCATTTGATTCTAATCTTCATATTTGAATGGACAACAAAGACCTTGTGTTTTCTTGCAGCAAATTGACGCCACAGCCACTCTTCCCTTCAAACAGCCATCCATCCTTCTGTCCATGTGCGCATCAATCAAGGCGACTACTTAAGCCCCAAACTCATCGGAACAAAGCAATCAGCAGTGTATGTCCGTCCTCTTTTCATTAGACCACATATAGACCACAGCCAGTCTAAGTGCGTGTGTGTGCAAGTGTGCGTGTACGTGTGTGTGTGTGTGTGTCCATGGTAAGTGCTTATTAGCCGGGGTCAGCTAATTATTTGTCCAGGCTAATGAAGGTCACTGTGCTTGCCTGTCTGCACTCTGATGACCACTACCTGATTGAGATAAGTAAGGCTCCTGTCATCTGTCATCTTGATTAACAGTGGACACCTTCAGCTAACCTTTACATTTGCTTCTGTACACTATATGGTCCTTTCATTTATGTTATTGTATGCTGCCTTCATGTGTACACAATAGGGTTTAATTACAGCGCTAAGAAAGGGGTCTGCTGTGCAAATGGCTGGGCTTTTGAAAGGTATAGGAATAAACAAAGGTCTGCCAATTTACTGAAAGGAACATACAAGTCAATGTAAGGATAATGAAAATCGAAAAAAAAAATATATATATATATTTCTACTTAGTGTTGGCACAGTTCCAATTTCTATATAGGCGAACACTTCATAACTTCCTCATTCATGCCTTATAGGATGGCTGTTGGTGGTATTGTTCATATGTACATTAAGTGTCAGAATTGAAAATGTCTCCAATGACTGCTGCCATTATCTTGATGGATGGCTCAATCAGAATTAGCCAGATTTGATAATAAGAGTGAAATTACAGATCCACTTACCTGGATGCTTAATGAAGTGAAAGCGACATTGTCTATTATTCTTGTATCATGCTTGATTAGAAGTCTTTATGGATATGTCGAGCTATCTCTTAGTCCAGATCACAGCATCAGTCTGCCATTATACACCAGAACATAGGCTTATTGTAACAGAAACAAAGACAGTCTTGACTCTGAGAGAAAGTCATTCAAAGGAATGCAATTAAAATGTCTCAATTCAAACTTGGATATCCATTTATCTATTAAAATGTACACGACACTTGACTTAACTTTTAAAGTCATATACTGTACTTTTCCTTATAAATTACATGACATACATACATACACATTATCAGTTAGTCAGACAGTTCAAAATAGTGCACATATAAAAAAAGGGCTTAGTCTTTTGCCATTAGTTTTAGCCCATGACTGGCTACCTCTGCAGCCCTGTGCCGAGGCCCCAGCATCTCTAACAAGCAGCGGATACAGCGCTGGATTACTGTAGGCGTTAAATCAATAGCTGCCGGTCTCCCAGGCACGGCTATAGATTATGAATCAGTGTTGGTGAGCAGAGCGCCATGGTGGCGAAAGGGAGAAGGGAGACAGAGGAGGAAGAAAAATACGAGGAAAGAAAACCTAACCGCCATAGATTCATGCATATACCAAAATATAATTTATCAACATATCAAATAGAATATTACTTTTTATTTAAAAAAAAATAAAAAATACAAAAATACAAAAATACTTTTGTTAGAAAAAAACAAACAAACATGTTACCAGAACATGATGTAATAAAAAATATGCAACTTGATTGATTTATACCATGTAATATTATTTTGTAAAGCTTTCAAGTAAGGAATCAATAAACATTTTCTCTATATTTCATCAAATACTATACTATACATGGTGTTATGCTGAAAAGTGGTGCCGATATCTAAGAGATCTATGGCTACAAAGCCCATTAACCCATGTTGGACCTCTGCTGATAACTGCAGTGTTTTCAGGCGCGCTTTAATTCAGGCCCTCTGAGCCTTGTTTACAGATGCTATCTAAGTGGCTTGATTCGACTGCCAATGAATATTGGCATGTGTCTCCACCCCACAGACCTGCTATTAGGCAGCAGAGCAAAGGGTTAGGTAAACACAAACTGAACATGACATCTGCCGCACCTCCCTGGGACCTCTGCACGTACAATTCAGATCTGCCCAAAACTCCACACAAAACTGTTAAACTCATAATGTAGCAGAGCATGTTCCAAACACTATAAACAACAGATGTAGCACAAACAGCAAACGCTTGCACCTTGCTATAGGGGTAGTTGGACCCACACTGCCCCCTGGCTCGCCTCCCTCTCTGTTTGTGAGCAGCGCACATGCCGCAGGATGGACTTGTCTCCCACCACAGATTCAGGGTCAGATTGGCCTGGACCAGCTCCCTAACCCTACCCATTAGAAGGATAAGAAAATATCTGTTCTGGGATCAGTGGCTGGGGGGCTGCACATGATATTGAAGAGCTGTCAGAGGTGACAGAGTTCAGGGTTAGGCCCTCGGGAGCCAGAAGGTGAGATTAGGGTCAGCCCAGGCTACAGCCTGAGTCTGAGTTAGACTGACAAGTCGCTGTATTTTGCACTTTCATTTTTAAATATAATTCAACTGATTTGGACGTGGCCTATAGACAAGCACACAATAGAGCTGGCATGCTGGTTTAAGAGCTGGACGCTAATGATAACTATTAAAGTGATTAAAATATTACTAATTATGCTAAGATTGTAATTATAGCTCAGGGTGTTAAATAGCTTTAAGTGTTACGTGGGGAGGAAAAGCAATTATAAAGCCCAGGGTTTTGTGTATGGATAATTGTAGAGCAGACGTGGTGTTAACTGGTACATGCAGAATCTGGAGCTGGGTGACTGACTGACGGACTGTGGGAAGTGGCTGGTGTGCGTGAAGGTCGTGCCGGACGCTTGTACTCCAGCACCAAACACACATGTACGTATACACGCACTCACTCCCACACGCACAATCACACGCACAATCACACACACACTTTTACAGGGTCCTAGGAATATAGCCACGTACACACAGCAACAGAATGATTAAAGTGTCAATCATCAGGACCGTTTCCTGCGGTGAGCCCTCCTCTTTTCACTGCGAGGGTCCACCAGCTGAAATGAGAGTTGGCCAGATTGGTGCTGTACACGCAGGCCAGACTTTTTCTTGTGTTTGATTTGTGCAATCAGAGCCTATTCACAACAGTTTTGGTACTGGAAAGACTGACGCAAAAGTAACACGAATGACATCCAGTGTATCCCTAAAGCAATAGAATTTATTGTTTACATTATCGATTATCTGCAGAGATGTTTCTGCTCCTTTAGTAGACATGAAATAAAATATAAACAGTGTAGGATAATGCTCCTATCCAAAGAAATACTTGCCATTACCATCAAACGTTACAAAATGCTCATTAAATTGCAATAACAGCTTTGCCTCTAGCTAATGTAAATGAACTAATTACAGCTGATGAGAACAGTTGTGTAGCTACCTTGTTTACTGTAAATATCAGATTAATGTCATTTTAACTCTCAGTACATTCACATGTTTGTTTCTCTTTACACGGATGCATAGTTAGGCGATGATAATTGGAAAACCATCATGGATCATATTTATTCAGTTTATATTTTGTCATTAGCTGAGCATACCATTGTGTTAAATCAATATCATTATGCTCGCGACATCCAGATTTAATGAAGACCACACTCAATGAGTGCATATACATTTAATTAAATGCTGCATTCACAATGTAGCTTTCCATTTAATCAATCGCTTGTTGCAAATGGAAATGTTAAGTTAATATAGTGCCATAATGGCTTTTTTATTATAACATCTCTTACACATCAGAGTCTTTATTAGATACACTATTGTAACACATGGATTGAGAGTTAAGGCTTGTTTCTTGTAAAAGTCTAATTTTATGCACAGAACATTAGGCAATGAAGTCACACCTCTTGTATGAGGAAACTTGTGGATCAATCAGGCCTAATCTATGTGACGCTTTCATTTGTGTGTTTCTGAAGGTGCTCTAATGGCTCGTATCACAACCATCTCGGGCTAATCACCTCTGCTCACACTTCCTCATGCATGTCCATTTAGGCCTCTGCTCCGCTCAGTGTCTGCAGCACATCACCTCTCAACCACCACTGGCTCTATCTCACTAATTGCAGACGGGCTGCCTAGTTGGACAAAAAAGTTGGTAAAACTGGGGACAGTATCATTAGGAGTTACCCGGAAAGCTAAATAGTTACAGTCCTATTTCACAGGATCCAATGTGCGTCAATAACATAGTGAAAATTGGATTTCTGTATAAGAAAGTCCCATGAGGGGACTTAGGCTGTCCATCTGGATCAGCAGAAGACTCCTCTCCCTACCTCCTCTGTCTTCCTCTCCACTCAGCCACTGTGGCAAGGTTCTGTTCTCACTTTAGCCAACCAATAGGGCCATAATAAGTATTGATTAAGCTATTAGCCAACATTACCCAGGCACTGGCAGCAACTGTGTTTAGAATCAGCACCTCAGGACTCTGTCACACTCACATAGCTGATTGTGTGTGTGGCTGTGCGGGTAGTTAGTTAGCGAAGCCTCTAAACTACTATTCTCTTCTCCATTTCCCCCTGTCGTCCTGAGCCCATCTCCAACCTCTCTATCCTATCCAGCTCCGTAACTGAAGTCCAATCAAGTGCGGAGTCCTCTGCAGAATACACGCTGTACTGCAATGAGGCGGGGGGAAGTCCGACACAGCAGCGGGGAATCAGATAAAAGAGGCTTGATTACAAAGGACAAGGTCACCGCAAGTAGTGACACAGGTTAGAGGCAAGAGGAGCAAACACCTGCACAATGCGCTCACACACCATTGTTTTGGAGAGGCTCGCGAGAGGCAGCTTCTGAATACACGTTTAAAGAGAATGCTAATCGCTGCTAGTACAAGGACATGACTTCAACAGAAACTAGATGGCCTCACAAACAAGAATGCAAATGTGAAATCCAAATCAGCATACTGTTGCATAGACCAGTGGTTCTCCATAAATTATGTTACAGGTCCAACTGGCAGAATACATATTTTCTTTTCCTTCAGTAGTTTGACTCCGCTAAAGGATTAGATTTGAAAACTTTTGTAATGATTAAGATGCAATGTACTTCTGGCTTTGCCCTGGTTATCACAATCAAATTGAAATCGTAATTTGCTGCATTTTTAAACTTGTATGAATATGTAGTTCATCGGTTCATATTTCGGTCTCTCAGACTGAAAATGCCCCTGGATTTGATTACAAAGTGCACTCTGTTCAAACAGAATATTGCATTAGAAAAATATAATATAATAATATATACATAGGACTGAAAAAAGTATCGAAAATCAGATACTAATCAATACCAAAAATAGTATCCAAACTAGATAGTCATTTGCAGGTATCAATATTAAAAAGTCAATATTCACAGGACAGAATTGTATCTTTTTGGAATAGCTTTAGAATGAACTTGAGGTGTATCAAAACAAGTATAAGAGCACAGAGAGTAGTATATACCCATGGAACCTACTTGGATGACTGAGGGATTACACAGATACTATGATTGAATATTTAGAATGGTATTCTATTGTCTATTGTCTATCATCAGAATCTGCATAGAGTCTATTCTTCAGAATCAAAATCGAGTTTGCAATTGTTGTATACTTTTGTATACTTTATTGTCCTCTTAGGGAAATATGTCCCATCCTTCAGTCCTGCTGGGGCACCTCATCAGGAGGAGTGAGTGCCACAGTGCTGTTCCCGAGGACCCATCTCCCTGGTCTTGTTGCTAGCCTTGATCAGGATTACCTTAGCTAGAGGATCGTACCTATGGTCCATGTTTTGGGTTGATGAGGGAAACCAGAGTACCTGGAGGAAACCCACCCAGACACAAGAATAACATGCAAGTTTTGCACAGAAAGGTCCGGGCGACCCAGGGATCAAGAAACTCTTGCTGTGAAACATGAGGGCCCACACTAAAAGGAAATCTAATCACAGTGCCCCAAAATCATGCAGCCCAAGTCCTGGTGTAGTCCTGGTGTAGTCCTGGTTTACTGCTGGTTTAGTCGTGATTGAGTTCCCAGTCTAGTCTTCAGCCTTTCCTCAGTCTCACAGAAGCGCTTATGTTCAAAACCCAAAGCTCTGTCACTTCTCACCCGTTGTCACCCAAACACCCGCCCACACTCCTCCTTCTTGGGCTGTCCGCTGTGCCCTAGCCCCCGGTCCTCCCGCCTCCTCCCTGATCATAGAAGAAATTCAGTGGCGTGGCAATTACCTAAGTCTTTTATCAGTCATTTCAAAGGAGGAAAATTAGAGCAATTGTGTCAGGATGGTCATATGGGCAGAAATTGCACACTTATTGGGTGCACTTACGCCTGTGACTCCGCTCTCTGCACTGATGGGGCCCATTGTTGTGGGATGGTGCTTTGGAGGCTGCTGATTGGCCCCTAGAGCAGATGCACCAGAGCCCCTCTCCACACCCCCTCCTCACCCCAATGCCCAATTCTCTCTCCTGCTTTACCATACTGTCCCCAGTGCCCACACAGCCTTTGTCTTCTTCCCACAGACCTGGAGCCTAATTGAATATAAATTACACCAGCGTTTTTATGGGTTTACAACAGGCTATCATCAAAGTTAAGACCAAACCAGTGCTTTCTTTGTTGGGTAATTCGTTTGACCCTGAGCCACTTGTCCTGACTGTCCCTGGTCCATTGATGCCTATACACTTCTTCCTGTTTCATTTTTCAGCCATTTTCCTCAGATATACCCCCCCCCACACCTATACTCAATTAATTAAGAGCTGTCCATTTTACCATCTACATCTACGGCAAAGGAAAATAAATTTGTCAACTGGCCATGGATTCTACCTGGACGACTGAGGGATTTTTCACACATCTACATCTACATAATTCTAATTCAAAATCTGCATTTATATGCATATGCTGGTTAAGTAATATAGTACAACAGCAAGGTTGAAATGATGCTGTGCATACAGACATACACATGGCCCCATCTGACCCCACAGAGCAGGGCCTTTAGCTAACGAGAGAAGCCTAGATCTAAGAGTAAGTGTGTCTGCTCACAGGGATCTTTCCCT
>KN497388.1:1316-11865 GCA_000787155.1 Scartelaos histophorus | reverse complement strand
TTATTTATTTATTTATTTTATTTTGTACTTTATGGTATTAGTAATAGTTTCACCATTCACTTTCTTGTCTTTGTTCCTTCGTGCCACCTGCAGTTTTCCCATTACTTTACTCTGGTTTCCTCCCCTGTCTTGAGCGGCACAAGTATTCGGGTGTCATTAAAACAGATGCCCCCCTCTCGCGTCTCAAAGAGCACACGCTAATGCTAACGGGGCTAACAGTGCGGCCCCTGTGCGCGCACCTCTTCCTGTCTGGGTCCTCCGCAGTCGGCCCGGTCCAATTTGTCTCCCGTGTCTCTCTCGGTCAAGGTCACCTGGGCCAGACGCTGTGCTGTGGTCTGTGTGCACGAGTGACTGGCTGCTGCTTGATCCCGTGAGTCTCGTACGGCTTTATGAATAGACCTCATTCACAGACATATTTTTCGAATCCTATTTTTGAAATTGGCATATAATCCTTCCTGAGCAATTTTGCCCAAATTGACGCTGAACTTAAATAAATGACTGCATACTTCTGCGTGAGACACAGGCTGGAGCCCGTTCCCAAGGGATAATAATGTTGGGAGTTTGGGTCAATGGGCTGTGTTGTCTTTATAGTGATGTGCCCTCGCTGTAAACCTGCAGTGCTGTCTTTTTAAAGGCATTCCATGTGATTTTGCCAGTGCTTGTTGCCATAGAGATAATATCCCTGAATGTTACGCAGTACGGCATTCAACCTAAATCTAAATCTATCTTGCATTTTGTGTATACATGCATAAAAAAATAACTAAAACTGAAATACAGCCATTTTATTATGTGGACTCGCCTCTCCATAGATCTAAGCATGTTGCCTTGGAAAAAGAAGTGTTTAATATTATCGCTTTGCCCTGAAAGTTACACAGTACGGCATTAAACCTAAATCTAAATCTATCTTGCATTTTTGTGTATACATGCATTAAAAAACTAACTAAACCTGAAATACAGCCATTTTATTATGTGGACTCGCTTCTCCATAGATCTATAAGCATGTTGCCTTGGAAAAAGAGGTGTTTAATTCCATACTTCGAAATATTATCGCTTTGCCCTGAATGTTGCGCAGTACAGCATTAAACCTAAATCTAAATCTATCTTGCATTTTTGTGTATACATGCATTAAAAAAGTAACTAAACCTGAAATACAGACATTTTATTATGAGTGGACTCGCCTCTCCATAGATCTGCCTTGGAAAAAGAAGTGTTTAATTCCCTATTTCGGAATATTACGGGCAAACCAATACAGTCTTTATGAATTCAAAACTGGAAATACTTATACTAATACTTATTCTAATACTTGTACTTGCTCAGAAAGTTGTAGAAAAAAAGAAAGGGTCAGTTTAGTAGTTTATTTTAATCAAATACGCAGAGTTTGGATATGCCAGAGTAGACAGGTACCAGTGTTTGATTCGTAGTGTATATCCCTATAGAGCCTTCACAATCCTTGACAGTCTCTGAAAATGCGTTTTGGGAGATTGAGCGACTTGTTATCAGTTTTCCCGCTCTGACCTCCAGATGAAATCTCGGCGCTGGGTCCCACAGGCCGGGCACAGAGAGGGCCTCCTCACCGGTGTCGCGGCGCACCAATGAAACAGGAAGGATAGATGAAAGCGCCTAAGAAGGGACGGCTCCCCTGATCCCCCCTGTCTCCTCTATCACCCACCCAGAGGAAAATTTAATAAAGTCCACATACCAGGAGAGAAATGAGAGCACATGAAAGAGAGATGCAGCGATGACTGACCCCTCCCAGCCTCCCATCTCTGACCTTCTGAACAGCAGCAGAGCAGGTGACCCCAGGAGGCAGGATGAAAAGTATACACACGAGGTTCAGACAAAGCAAAACACAAACAATGCTGACGGCGGAATACAAGCCGAGCGCGGGTCTGTCCGAGGCTTCATGCCGTGATATAGTGGAGTATAAGCGAGGGTCCAATGTCCTCGAGTGACACCGGAGTTAATGCACTGGACAAAAAACACCACTACGGGCTTCATGCATGGGGAATAGGCTCTAGCAATGTAAACTAATGCATTTTATTGCAGTAGTCGACAGTATAAAGACGAGGTACTATTCCACAAAAGTTGGAGATGAGGTTTTGTAGTTCGGATTCGCAGTTCAATGCATTTTTTCATTTACGCATAAAACTACTACTATGCATATTACAAAAGCAAATATTATTATTCACCTCCCTTTTTGGACTCCTTCATCTCCATTATTACAAGATCAGCGCAGGTTTCCCGACTGCCTTTTACAATTGTCATCATTAAAAAGGTTCACGCATGGGTTGATACTTATATACTTCAACGATTATTTAAGCACTATACACTTTAAAGGTCCCAAATTACACAAAATTGATGCTTGCGAGCTCTAAACTATGTTATAATGTTGTTACTTCATCAAAAATATACCCAAAGTTATGTTTCATTCAAACCCTTTATTATTACTCTGTCTGCATTTCCAAAGCTTAAACTGGTCCATTCCACCTTGTCATAAAGTGGTAATTTTCAAGTAGTTAGTAGTTTTTTTTTCCTTTTGTGTAGTACTGTAAAGCTTGGTAATTCTATGAAATGTAATAAAATAATGCTAAATGATTCTAGTGAAAGGATATAGAGTTAAAAAATGCAGCAAAGCACTTCAACTCTTTATTATTACTTTGTCTGCATTTCTAAAGCTTAAAATGGTCCATTCCACCTTGTGATGTCATAAAGCGCTAATTTTCAAGTAGTTAGTAGTTTTTTTTCCTTTTGTGTAGTACTGTAAAGCTTGGTAATTCTATGACATGTAATGAAATGATGCCAAATGATTCTAGTGAAAGGATTTAAAAAATGCAGCAGAGCACTTCCTGTATTACCACAAGGCGTAATAAAGTGCTTTCCATTTGAGAGAATGAAACAAAACGCAACTCCAGGGATGTTTTTGATGAGGAAACATATAACATAGATTAGAAAATACTGCAATTTGGCCCTTTCCTCCTCCTTTCACTTGTGGTAATATTTAAAAAGTAACAGATAGAAATCCAGAGCCAGTTTGCCAACAAGACATCTCTTTCTCACTGTCCACTCAATACAGTGCGCAGAGCCGTGAGCCTGAGCTAAAACTTCTTCTACACTTTGCTCTTCTCATCAGTCTCCCTCAATCAATGCAAATTAACAAATGTGCTTCGTAAAGGCAGAAAAAACACGGCCCGTGAATGTGGTTTTCCGAATTCGGTTAGCTTGCAGGTTTCCCCACTCTTTTCCACTAAAGCACGGAGTAACTTTTCTGGGGGAGGGTTCGTTAAATGTTATTGCTTTGACTGGAATGTTCCCATAAAGAGCAGAGGAGCGAAACATCCATAGAAACAAGCAGGTGGCGGACCCCTAACCCAAAAAAGTACTACAGAATCAAAAGAAACAGATCAGATACAGATACAGACTCATCAGCGGAGCGCCACGGTTGCCTGCTTTTTCAGTACCATATCATTGGAGAGCGCTTACAGCAGTTTCTATGCAAATTAAGGCATTTTATTCGCTTCTCATTGTCTGTGATTTAGCACCTTCCCATGTGGTCGCAACATCCGATTATATTGTTCGGCGTATGAAAATAAGAGAAAAAGACACCTGGGGGATGAGACAGCAGGCGGTGTAATTGGGAACGTACAAGGCTAAAGAAATAAAACACAATTATACACGCCAATATATTGAAAAATGGTAATTGTTCAGCCTTGTAGTGTGTCGAACCCGAAACATGCACCGTAAGCTAATCCTCCACACTGGGCACACCTGACCATGAATGTAGACGACTAAAGAACATTATAGACCTTTTACGAATTATAGCGTTTAATGGTAAAGGTAAACATTCTGGTGGAAGGTTTTCTACAAATGTTTTAAGGTATTTTGAGCAATAAAAACACCTATAATTCACTTAATGTAATATATATACATTTTATGGTATTGTGGGACATTCTAGTAGTAGGTAGTGGTACATCTACCTCAAAAGTTGCACAGTGTACCTTTAATTACAGGTGTTTTGAAGAAGAAAAGAAAGAAAAAATGGTATTCTTACTGTGATTGGACTTGCCTTTCCGCTGATTTGATCTGTAACTTAACCTGCATGTCACCATGGAGATAGAGATGTTCAATGCATTACTGTGGAACATTTTAGGCCAAACAGCTATAATATCTTTACAGAGACAAGTGTGGAAGATAATTTGTTCCATTTGAATTTAGAATTTTAAATACCACTGAATTTCTCACTTTGAATTTTTTTAAAACTGAAATTTAAAAACTGAAACAGATTTTTTTTTTTTCCTGAATTTTAGCTGAAATTTTAAGTATACTTTTTTGATATGTTTCAAATTAAAATAAAAAATTTCACCTGTTAAATATTCAGCATAGATATTTTCAAGCCCTTAAATTCAACAGTCAAAATTCAGAGTGTTAAATTTGCAGTGGAAAGGCAGAAGTGATCGATTCTGTGCGAGTGAGGAGGACAGAGGCTGTTTCCTATTGGCTGTTCTCATCTGTGGGCGGGGTTTACACTTCAGAAATAAAAGAGATGAGGTTTGCATGAGGATAATTCTGACCAATCAGATCGCTTCACTGCACCATTTCCTGTTTTTACTAAATTAGATCGAACTTTGGATCGATTCCTTAGGCCTTCGCATCTTGGATCTTTCCTGCGATTTTTTTTCACTATGAATTTTGACTGTTGAATTTGAGGGCTTGAAAATATTTGGGCTGAATATTTAAAAGGTGAAATGTTTATTGCGACTTGTAAACACTTAAATTAAAATGTCAGCAATTAAAATTCCGAAAAAAAAAAAAAATTCTAACATTTTCATCAGTTTAAAAATTCAAAGTGAGAAATTTAATGGCATTTAAAATTCAAAATCTGATGAAATAAATGATTTTCCATAGACAAACCGGTGTCGTATCCTCCATCAAAAAGGTTTCACCGCAAACCTTTAAATATGAGCTTACTTTATACATAAGACATGGGTTTATTATTTTGGGCCAACTTTTGAGATGTTTTTTTTTCTTTCCTGTGCTTATTTGAATGGAAAATGACCAGTCCAATCAGACGCGCTGTGAACAATTCATCATGCAGACGTCTCCATCTGATTTGTATAATGCGTTTACCATGCTTCCTGTGCCGGGTATGGAGAAATATGGACTATATACTGGCAGAATATGGCCACAATGTGAAGTATGCATTTCGTATGTTAAAACCCCCATCCCCTCTCCTCATCCTGCGCCTGTCACGCCGTTGATGGTACCTGGCAGCCCTTTTCCAATTCTGGCCGTGATGGATCGGTCCTACAGGTTCTGCAGAGCTTCATTTCTCATGCAGGAATGGCCCACATCTCCTTAGCTGTAGATAGAAGAGCACGGAGAAGATCTGTCATGGCCGCCTTTGTGGTGAGGAGTCATTTTTTTTGCCTCCAGATAGGACAGTGTTTGGCATCTCAAACAGGTAAAGGTGATTTATTCAGCGCGTGGTGGTGGCCAACTGCAATACAGGACTCACTGCATATTCAGGGAGCTGTATGCTTAAGCCCCCCGGACAGGGAAAACTAATGTCTTCAATATGGCTTTATTTTGTCTTTCCAAACTCGATAAAGTGCTTACTGGACACTTTTGGCACTTTACGCTCTTCTAGTGTTTCTCAATTTGCGGGGAAGGTACGCTGCGATCTTCTGGCTAAGTTTGGACCTGAACTTTTGACTCTTTGTGATAGTTATTCTTCTCTTGTTTGCCATTAAAAACAGCAAAATGACACATATATAAGCAGCTCTGGAGGTCAAAATAAGGCTTATAATTGAGATGTACTGCGTCTAATTATAAAACCTTTATTATCAGAGGCTCAGGAAGTGCGTGTTAGCATTCTAGTTGCTGTTAGCTTGGTTTTGCTCTGGTTTTTGGTCTGGACAGTTATGAAACGCACTTATCAACTCATTTGCAGTGAAAAATTAGGATACTTGGAAATCATAAGGTAAGTGAGGAACGGCTTTTGACTACTTCTGTTTTTTGAGTGTGTTTTTTAAGACTCTTTTAAGAGCTCTTAACTGCTAAACGTATATTTTACTATCCAGTTTTTCGAGAAATAGCTTGAAATTTTAGGTGAATTTTGAACTATCTTGCAGCTGGATCATGGTACACATCTTGCATTACTATGTGTTTCTTTAGGAGACCGAACTAGCAATTTTAGAAAAGTAGACCTGCACAAACGATTTTAGCTTCTTGTAATAGCTTTTCTACCCTCGAAGTAGAATACCAACTGAGAAAATGAGCATTTAGGAATATCTCAATTATAACTCACTTACTTGGAGAATAATGTAATCATGTTTCTGTTTTTATTCACTATTATGCTTATTTTTTTTGTTTTTTCGCTTCTGCTACAGCGGAAGGAAAGACACTCCCTGCTAATTTAACCCAACACCAGACTAATATGAGTGTTAGCGTAGAAAGCGGAGAAGACAGACATTTAGCAGTGGCGTATTAGCGTGGATTAGGGTGATTCAGGGAGAAAGAAGGCGTCACAGCTGACAGCTTTAGCCACGCGATTCTGAAGGTGTCATCCAAACCAGCGCCGAGCCAAAATTAATTCACTCTTTCTCGTGCTCCAGTTTTGTATATTTATCGTGGCGTTGCCTCGTTTCCATTCTGCGGATTAGGATAGGTTAATTAAATACAAATATTTTCCCAGCAGTCTAAATACTACACCGTAAAAATGAATACACAGTAGTTAATGTACAACTACTGCACTTTGGGCCATTCTATTTACACAATAAACACTATTATCTGAGTTTCATTCATATAAAGGCCATTTATCAATCTTTTTCCATGTATTTAAGCTAATTTTGCACAGATAAATCGTATAAGCAGCTCTGGAGGTCAAAATAAGTTCATTCTTTACCGTCTGCATCTAATTAAAACCACTTTACAGCTGAGAATAAGGAAGTGCGAGCTTAGCATTCTGATTGTTCCTAGGATTATTGTGAAGGCAAACGCTACACTGGACTTTGCAAGAGAATATGAGAGAAAATGTGAGTAAAATATGTGAGAAAAGCGCTTATAAACTCACTATGGTGAATAATAAGTAAGTTTGGAGTTCAGTTTTTCATGCATTTTAACAGTTATTTCGATATAAGATGAAAAAATCTTACGCAAGTGTAAAAGTAGTGACGTGTAAATCAGTCTGTTTTGTCATATCATATTAATAGTGACAGGAGAGAAGCCCGGCAGTATTAGGAACATGCACACCCAATTGTGCGCTAGGCCTGCACAAGCCTGCTCTGTCAACAGGAAGGCACGCGATGATTTATTAACTTTCAGAAGCGTCATCGAAACAAAGACTGTTTCAGAACTGGTTTGACAGAAATCATATTTGAGTAAGCCTAATTTATTAACGGCGTGACACGAGCGTTACAATGGAGACCGAGGCTACGTGCTCAACTCATTCACAATACGAGGACCTGCAAACTCGACTTAAACCACATCAAAGAACTCGGGATTTAAATGTAAAGCGGAAAACGAAAGGAAATAGAGATATTCTTAAATCGCACTTGTTTTAGAAAGATAAATTCCTCCCTCCTGTTCTCTTAATGGATCTTATTGCTTGATTGATGTTATAATCTTTTACATTGGGCTCAGTTTACGGCCTCAAGCGCAAATAGCACATCAGAGCTCAAACGTATATACTTTCTTTGTGTTCTTGTAATTGTAATATTAGCTCTCATACTTCGCAGCAAGGTTACGCTGCAAAAATGTGGGTAAGACTTACATTATTTTACTTTTATTTGAGCAGATTCAACTCGACAAGTCAAATTATCTACAGAGAAATGTGCGTTTTTCACAATTCAAGCTACATTGTGTTTTTCTCAGTTCAAGCAACGTTTCTTATTTTAAGTGCAAAGAGTTGTTTTTCTCATCTTAAGTGCAGCGAGATGTATTTGCATAAGTTAAGTACAAAAAGTTTCATTTACATTTAGGTAAATTTAGCTATATTTTATGTTTTTGCGGCGTGCTCTGGGTTCAGCTTTTGGGATTTCTGTTTAAAGTTTGCATATTCTCCCTCAACTTGCACCATGGATAAAATACTCCAGGCATTTCTGACCAAACCAAGCTCAAGATCTGAATTTAGAAAACTACGCTCTGCACCGAGGCGTCCACTGCTCCGGACGGGTTGTCAAAGAGGCGCCGGAGGTTGGATCAAAAGTGAATTTCCCTCATGAGTTTACCTTATTCTTCATCTCATAATGACAACTAAATCCATGACCTTTACAATTCTTTAATATTGAACTTTGAAATATCACTACCTTCAGCTCCTGCCATAGAAACTAGAATAGAAATGGAGACTTCATGTCAAAAGATGATAAATTAAATCTTTAGAGAAGCCTAAAAACATTTATAAAGCTATCACACTATAAAACGAACGAAATACTATTGTAGAAACGAGTTAAATCCTCATTACACACCATAATACTTAAACAAATGTGTGAACAGGGAGGTCTTGTGGGGTGAATGAGTCTGAAATGTGTCTAACTCGCGTCTGGTGCTTTGCGGAGCCATCGCCGGACGCTTTGGTCACGTCCCAAATAAAAACCTACGCCATTCTCCGCGGGCTTTTAACGCTGCCCCGTTGTACGTATTTGTTTATATGCGTTCGCGCCGTATCGAGTTGTGTTTCCTTTTTCGCTTCGCGGGGGTCTTCTGGGGACCTTCATAATGGGGTCACGATGGTCGCAGATTGTTTTGAGAAACTCTTTATGTCCCGTCTGGATCGAGGGCGCCGACTGCAAACTCTCTCTCCGGGGTGGGTTTCCAATTCCAAGCGAACGTGTCGAGAAAAAGTCTTTTGTTTTATGGAGGTCTGGAAGGGCTCCGTAAAATGGTTATTGTAGTATAATGAGCGCGGTGACCCGAATAAGAGTTAATATTGAAGAGTTTGACCTTTTCGGCTGGCGGGAGACAGGGGTGCCCTTCGTCCCCTGTGGTTTTTTTGCGAGTTTTCTTTTAACGCCGCATCAAAAGAGGCGCACACATCTCTGTAGTGTGCATATAAGCAAGTCAGCATCTCCCTTCTGTACTACGCCCACGCAACAGCCCTCGGTAAATGTCAGCGCTTGTCTGTCAGGTGTACATGCTAACAGCTACGCTTTAGACTGGTCAAAACAAACTTGACACAGTAAAAAATGTCCAAGAGCTTGTGGTACCTCTGCTTTTAGTGCACTTCTGCCCTTTTGATTTAACAAAATACTGAAATATTTTGAAGTACAAGCTGTTCTCGTTGGATAAATATCTGAATAAAGACGCAAATAAAGGCCGTCACTAATTACGACAATTCTGCAAATCGATAAAACGTGCACTACTACTACTACTACTACGCTTGCATATTTTAACTTGGACTTAGACAAACTTAATAGATCCACAAGCATTACTGAGTTATTTGAACTCAGTAGCATCACCGGGTTGTTCCTGTCAAAATTTACTACCAAATCCTGTGCCTTTGCAAAGTTGTTTAGTAGACTTGGCAAGAAAAGATTTATTGCGATAGACTTGAATTTAAAGGTGCGTTATGTAACTTTTTTGTTGGGTGCTTGATTCTATGGATATGTCAATACCCCTAGAAAAAACAGGCATTCTGACTGTGTGCAGGGTCACCTCTCCACAGATCTGACCTGTAACTTAGTCTGGATCGGTCTCCATGAAGATAGAAATAATACTATACTGTGAAACATTCCAGAAAAAGCAATAATATCACAACACAACAAAGTTACACGATGCACCTTTAATTGTTGAATGGGCGTGTACGATTGGGCAAAATGTTGGGTTTACTCCAAATTGTATCCAAATTCCCTGATTTGAACTCAGTAGCATCGCATTTATTATAATAACGTAAAAGCAACAATATAAATGGTGACGTTATATCCAAAATGAGTAAGAATAGCAAGGCGTGAAATAAGCATATGAAACATATTCTATCTGACTAGACTTGGTAGGTGCGCATGCTAAAAGTCACGTCTCTATTAAGTCTGGCTTGATCCGGAATGTAAAACAGGCCTGACAGATTTAAGCACCTGATTTGACTGTGGCATCGAAGTACGTCCTTTGTGCCCAGCTCTGAGCAGTCACTTGGAGCCGCAGACCGAGCTTATCAAATCTAAGCTGGAAATGCTTTCTGGCCCGCAATGAAAGAGCTCTTTTAAGTGAAGCAGAGTGTCCTGATAGTAGGATTTCACATAGAGCAACACTGTACAAAATGTGGCACGCTACGTTTTGGGACACTTGTTTGTACAGCTCGTGTTTATTTAATTGCATGAATTTGCTTTTGGCATTTAATGTATAAAATGCAATCGAATTTGACCCGATGCCCTTTTAAACTTCTGCCTTATTTTTCCAATGACTAATCAACGTTGTTACCTCCTCAAAAACATACTCGGAGTTGTGTTTCGTTTCATTCACGCATGTTTGAACATTTTATTATTACTCTGTCTCTCCAAAGCTCAAAAAATCCTGTTTTCAAGTTACCTTTTGCCTTTAGTTTAGGTATCCAAATTGTATC
>KN497387.1:40617-58160 GCA_000787155.1 Scartelaos histophorus | reverse complement strand
AAAAAAAAAAAAAAAAAAAAATTGCTTCAAGATTCCAAAAAATGTAATGAAATATGATGATATATCAATACGTTTTATCAAGATATATATATGATATTGATATTATATATCAAGATTTTCATGATATTTTTGTTATATTGAGTAATTAATAAACATATTTCTAAACTGTAACTGTACTGCTACCATTATTGCTATACTACCGCTACTACTATTACTACTACTACCACTACTACTACTACTACTACTACTACTACTACTACTACTACTACTACTACTACTACTACTACTAGTAAAACATAAAAACCTGAAAGTTTTCTTGAACATGTGAGACAGGTTTGTTCTGTTTTGCTTTATTTTGACCATGTTCTGCACTTTTTTAATGCTAATCTGATAATGATTATTTAAATTTGCTTGTATCATGATTTTAATGTCTTTCTTATTCTGTAAAGCACTTTGAATTACTTTGTGTACGAATTGCGCTATACAGTTATTACGAATACTGCTACTGCTTCTGCTGCTGCTGCTGCTACTACAGTACTACAGTACACAAAGTAAATCTGAAAAACCCAAAAGTATGTCACAGAAAAAGCTGTAAAGACAGACTTAATATGTTAATACGTGCCTAGATACCTCTACCAAATCTGTACACAATTTGTCCTTTTTGAAATGCTTTTTTGCTTTAATTCACATTCACGGTGTTGGTTTATCTTTGTGTCCAGCTTTAAATCGGATGGGAATTTGTAACGTGCCTTTTGCAATATCCCTTTTACTACAATTTCAGACGTTCCTACCTTATTTGTCTTCTCCTTAGCCCAACACAAGCCGCTAATTATTATGTACACCGGAATGACTGTCGATTGATGCAGTTATTGTTTCCTCTGGCACGCTGAGTCCTGCTTTATGTCTTTCCCAACACTTTATTTCGAGTAATCTGCTGATAGAAGCTATGGATTATGAACTGAAGCTTCCCATAAGTCGGTTTCTGGCTCTCTTACCTGCGATTTTGTAACTCTCGTGGAGGCGAGGAGGGAGGGGAAAGGGATACACGGATAGGACGCGCCGGCAACGGAAATCTCCATGTCGTCCCTTTGATATGTATATTTTCAACCACTTTCTAAATCGGATATTTTTCCCCCCCCTCCCTATCATCAAATGACACTTTCTTTTACTCGTGCCTTTTTATTGAGGATCAGTTTATGTTCCTGCGTTTCCCGTCAACACGAGTGTAGACGTCTAATATAGCTTTGATATAGTGTTTGCTGGAATTTTCATCTCCACTTTTGTGATCCTTTCATGTCTTTTAACACATACACGGTGTACTTAAGAGTTTGCCTCCTGTTTAGAACGTATGGATTAGCCCTGTATCATCATGGTGAGGGCCTTTCCAGCTCATCTCCCTTAGTAATACCATTATAAAAGTGCTAATGACAGATTTACACGTAAGAAACACATTTTTTTCTGATACTTTAAACATGATTTAAACAAAATAAAGGTGTTTTCTTATATTTGTATCTGTCAGAGATAATAATTTCTGATATTAGAATAACTTAGTATTTGTATCTGTCAGATAATAATTTCTGATGTAATAATGTCACAATTTCCAACCAGAAAGTAAAATTTTAAACCAAAAAAATGCCAGAGTGTGAATGTTTTTGCAAAAATCTTCAATATAATTATCAGAAAGTAAAATTTTAAACCTAAAAAATTCCCAGAAAGTGAATGTTTTTGCAAAAATCTTAAATATAATTATGTGTTTTAATCAACTGAGTGGTCTAAACTGTCATAGGCACTTTAATGTTTCAATTTTTCTTGTTTCTGGACCTCATAGTTCTTGGATATTTCCTCTTTATATCGCTGTGGCTGTGCTGTTGTGCTCTCAATTACCTGACATTAATATTTCCATGCATGCTGTGGTTGATTAAGTGCGATGTCTGCCCACTATCCATCACCCACACCTGGGCAGCGGTGCGTGGCGGAGAGTGATGGACAAACCTTTTGAGGGACTTGTTGTAAATGTCAGCAAAACATCTCCACGGGTGTCCAGGCTTCTGTCTCTCCCATTGTGTTCTTTATGGGAAGATTTATGTTTTATCGTCCCTATGTTGGATCATTTACACAAGCTGCTGGTCCTACAGTGTCATACTCTACTGGGTTTTTAATGATAGTCAGGTTGTCATTTTAGGTTTTGCATTTTAATGTGAAGTATTATGTATGTTGTTCACTTGTTCCTAAAGAATCTGGCAAAGTTTACCCCAGTTACACAAACATGTCAAATAAGAGAAAATAAGAGCTGTTTCTGCACTTTCGAGTCAAATTTTTCTGCTAATTCATTTTAGTTTGAACCTTAACCAAGACATAACTATGTTTAAACATCTTTCTGATAGATTTCCAAAATAGCGTCCAAATATTGTTAATGTTATACTCCCCAGAAATAATACAGATTTACAGCTGTACTGAAGAGTGGGAGGGCAGAGTCCAGAGTGGCAAAGTAACTCAAGGCGAGCCACACCCTTGTCATTATAATTAAAAAGAATATACTTGGTATATTATTTTATCGTATAATCTTGTGCTACATATTATACATTTTACATATTTTATTATGAAACTTAATTTATATGAACTGTAAATATGTGCAAATAATGTGAAAAAAAGACATTTAAGTTGTTTTAAACTAAACTGAACCAAATGCTCTGATCTGTTTTCATTCTGACTCTTGATGCAAGCTCTACCCTGACTCTTTAAGTACCTGCAATACAATATATACAGTCTCTTCTTATTCAAGTATCTCATATATTCTCCATATATTTTCATCAAATTAATATTCAGAGGTTAAGATATCTCTTCACAAGGTGTAATGAGCTCGACTCCACGATTGTTACCATAGGTGTTCCAAGCCTGAGACTGCATTAGGGACTGCACCTCAGATAATTTATGAATCCCATAGCCCTCCTCAGCGGGGATTAATTTTGAATTATTTATGCCTTTATGCACGTGGAGCCGAAACATTTTAGTAGGTGTCAGACGCTCGCACACAGACGAGGCTAATGTGCGGACTAGCAGGGGAACTGATGGCACGCCTCTTGTTATTTAAAGTCTGCCTTTTTATATTATTCGCGCTCTTTTCCCCCAAGGGACTAGCGGGGCAAAAGATGAAAACAATATGTCTCTTTAAATAGAAATATACAATTCAGACAATGGTCGGGGTGATGCAAAATGGTACGCAGTAAAAAAAAAAAAAAAAAGTTTAGTGTGTGTTCAATCTTTGCAGCTCAACTTTTTCTGGCACACGTTGCGACTTATATAGGAGACTATGAGTTATAGTTGACAACGTCAGGGGATACGACCTAAGTTTATTTAGCAAAGTGAAAGTAGAGTGCTTTATTTGTAGAATCTGTGTCAAGAGTCAAATATTTAATCATACTTTTGTTTTGACACAAATTAAATGGATGGACATTTGGAAGCCCTCATATGAGAAGGTGCTCCAGGTTAATAGTAGCTTATATTCTGCACAATTTGTACAGTTAGTCATTCCTAATATCATTAGGCAAATTAGGTGTGAGGTGATTTATTTGTTTATTTGTTTAATAAATCATTTAAAGCCATTCTTGAATCTTAAGCGTGCGAGGTGGAAGACGGATAGCGGGCTCACGTTGCCCTTATAAACAGTAAGCCATATAAATCAGGTAATAAACGTACAACATGTTTTTGCATAGTGCTAATTACTAGTGTTTTTAATTTGTCCGGTTCAGGCAGGGTTCTGCTGCAGTGTGTCACATCTCATTGCTCTCCAGTGAGTAATGAATGATGTGATTCTGCCTAATTTGTGTTATGGATATTTCCCCTGCTTTGTTCTCCTAGCTTGCTGTAATTAATTTACCTCCACCGGACGAGGGCTACTTAAAAATGCACGTTTATGTAAATTATTTTTGTATTAATTTTCAAGTAGAAGGCACGGTCCTCTTAATGCACTGCTCAGTATATATTCATTATCATACTGTATCCAGAGACACAGCGTACAATATAAGTGCTACAGCCCTTATAACTCAGGGCAAAGCTTTGTAATCGTGTTGACAGTAGTATTGTGCTTGCCGTTAGGATCACTGCTACCATTGTAAGAGAAAGGTCCCTCATTTTCACTGGCTCAACAATGTCCAATAAATCCTGAGGTGGGGAACGTTGATGCTGGCCACTGACTGTGACACAAAAGAGGGGAATTTGGGAAGAGGCTGCAGCGGATAATGAACAGTATTTTAACTCGGCAGTTTAACCTCCGAGCCTGTCAGCGCTGACCTTTCGCCAACCCCAGCGAGAGTCTTGATTTCACTTTTTTTTTTTTTCATTCTACTCCCTTTTTCTTGCATTTGCCTTAGTTTTTACCCTGACAGAGGATATGCTGAGGGAGTGTGCGCCTCTGTCTATATGGGGGAGAGTAAGAGAGTAGGGCTGGGCTGTGTAAGAAGTGTCAAGTCCGAGACATTTACATGAAAAGCAGTTAGTAGTTGAAAGGCGAGCTGTTTCACAATCTGTCTGTACATTTTTGTTTTTTTTCTCTCCCTCTTTCACTCTCTCCATCTCTTTTATTGCAGCGGGCGATGTTGAATGAATTGATGTGAGAGCAGCGGCGACCCCCACTCGTCTACACAAGACTGGGAGGTGTTATTGACTCTCATTGAGGCCTATGTGACCCTCATATTGTATGACCTTTATACAACCTTTAGCTTCACCTGAGACTGACCTTGGAGGAATGTACCACTCTGCGTTTATACGACTGATGTTATTAGTGCCCTGTTTTTAGAGCCTTTCAATCCCACTTGTCCTTTCCACTGCTTTTCAGACGTCTTCTAGACACTTTTTCTCTCTTTTTCTGTGTCCCATAGTCAAAGGTAAGTCAGGCTACGAACCTCTATAGTGAGAAGATGAATATTGCACATGACTTTTAATTTACAGGAGAAAACATACTCTGGATGCCCTGGTCTCAAAACATATTTTTCTTAAACTCGTACTACTTCTAGTACTACTACAAAATATTGACACAGATATACTCGTGTGAGTAAAATCATTAGTGCCAAAGTTATAATTACCAAAACATACATAGATTAAAAAAATAAATTAATTAAATAAAATAAACATGTATTTTTTTCTGATTACATATAAAAAAAATAAATAAAATAAAATAAAATAAACATTTTTATTTATTACTGATTACATACCAATTTGATTAAAGAAAACATATTGACATTTTCTGTATAATTTGTTGAAGTGTTATTTGTGACTAAGTGTGTAATGTAGTAATGTTTTATTGTAAGTTACATTATAATGTGCATCTGGCCTAATATATTACAGTAATTTTGAAATGCATCATAAAAATTGCATCAGGGATTTAAAAAAAAAATAAAATTTAAATTTAGCATTTAAATGGCATTTGCACTTTAGCATAGGGAAACGTACTTTTGATAGTGGACCCGTTCCAGAGCCTTTCTATCTGGCCCATTCTTCGATTCTCCGCATATGTCTTCTAACCTCTCTTTTTTTTCTCTTGTTTTTCTATGTCCCGCAGCAGAGGGTAGTGAGTGTAAATCACGCCTGGACCCTTTTCTTTATAGTGCAACCCTGATTAGTGCCCATGATGTTTCCAAAGAGGTAAAGGGGACGACTCGGAGGCCACTGCAGCTGCTCCCTCCTATTCAGAGCCTGCAGATTTATGTCCTCCCTGGCTCTTTTTCCCCTCTTTGTGCTGCACTCTCGCACTCTTTCTACCACATTTTCAACATTATCAATATCGATCGGGCCGTGCACTTTAGAACCCCTCTTTAACAATTGCCTTCCGCGGTTGATATAGGCATTAATGGTGAGTGCTTGCAGATAAAAAACGGCGGAAGGAAGGGCCGATAGTGATTTAAAACCATTTGAAAGATTTATGTAATTTCGCGTGAATGGCCCGGCTCACGTCACACGGAAGGGGATTCACTAAAGGTTCATCAGTGTAATAGTCAGATACCCGCACGTTTCCCCAGTCACGTATTATCTTTTGGCTGAATGCGGCAGTGTTATGGATATTTCATAGGGAGTTGAGATGAGGTCATAGTTGAGACGCCGCAGACCCTCGGAGATGTCTTGACCCTCCCTGTCTGATTAATAGCCATTGAAGTCCAGCAAAGGTCGCCGAGCTCAGATCTATTCAGCTCAATCACTTAATGAACTTGACAGTGGTCTGGACAGGTTAGCAGACATAGCACTTGCTGCCTTTGACTTTTAGATGGAATTAGCTTCCAATAGAATGTAACTACGCTATTATTATACATGGTTAGCGAGGATCCACGGTTAACAAGTTAAGGATTTAAAAAGGCCCACGTTTCTGTAAGGATAATAGTTTTTAGAAATATATACATACATACAAAGGTGTAAATGAAAAGTATTTGAATATAAATTGTGCTTGACTGTGCAGTTTCAAGTGTTTCTTGAGGATAAATGTTTAAAATATATAATTAAAACAAGAAAGCACTTGGTGGCAACTTTTAGGGGGCACTAAAGTCAGAAAAACTGAACTTGAGGAAAAAGGAACAAGATTTCGCGCATAGAACGTCATTTTTGCTTTTGTTTTATAATTTACCGTACATATACAGCGAACAAACAGCAGGCTCATCTGATTACATTGAGATTTAAATTTTCTGAGGTTTCAAGATTCAGTTGTTCAAGCTTACCCCCCGCTCGGCATAAATAATTCTGCCTGAATGAGTCATTTGAAGACACTGCATGCTAAGTATACAAATCCCCCTTTCTTCCCCCGCTTCAGGGTTCATGAGGAAAAACGCATGGCCGTGAAACAAAGGCAACATCAAGCTCATAAAATTAACATAGCAAATGACCTGAAGAGGAGGCCCGATAAATATTCTGATCTTATCACCTCTAAGTACTGAGAGACGAGTCGAGAGCAGCCAATGAAAACAGCCTCGTTAATCTTCCATACCCTCGGATAAACTTTTTACAGGAAGCCATCTCTCCAGTAACTCTGCAGGGGTCGGGACAAGGGCGCCTTCTTCGAGCTTGATAGATATTTTTTGGGAGATCTCCGACTTTTGTTCAGACAGTTACACACTGACCTTGGACTCAAACTCAATTTAGTTTTCCTTTGCCTTTTCCCCGTGCCTCCCTCGTCTGATGTAGAACGAACTGTCTCCGAAACACCAGTTTAAAAAAGTGTCTTGTTTTGATGCTGTATTCAATCAGATCTACAAAGCCCGAACGTGGGGCTGTGACGGTCTTGTGCGCGCTCTCTTGCACACACTTCCCCGGTCTCGTCTTTGCCGCCTCCTAAAGCTGTTTATGCAGTAAAGGAGACGCAGCTTTGCACTAGTTTAAATGTTGTCTCATGCGTGTGTTGTCAGCTGAAAACAGTCGTTTGGAGATGAAGAGCAAATCAATCAGCCTTACTCACATCTGCCATGTGTGTCGTCTGTCTTTTGCCCTGTCATTCTCGTGTGCCGCAGGTAGATAAAAAGCATAATCCTCAGCATTTGATTCAGGTGCATGTTTTGTCAAGCTGGCGTGCGAATAAAACGTGTGGCGGGCTCTCAGCGTTTTCCAGTTTTTCAGATACACATGGCTCTCGAAAAGTCTGGGCCCAATTTACAAAACTAAAAATATTCCATGTACTGGCAATAATACATAAGGAAAAAGTACTGTATTTTGTGCAAGACAAGTGTCATTTTAATTAGGTACATGGGTTGTTTTCATTTTAAGTCTCACTTGCAATAGAGACTTTTTGACTTACTCACTGCTACTCTACTCACATTTTTTCAGTTTTAAATGCTTTTTTTCTGGTGGAGAGTTTACCAACTGTTTGTCCCTGTATCTTTTGTCTGCATTGTGTAAATACTGTAAAATACTGTATTTTGTGCAAGACAAGTGTCATTTTAATTAGGTACATGGGTTGTTTTCATTTTAAGTCTCACTCGCAATAGAGACTTTTGACTTTTTTTATTCACTGCTACTCACATTTTTTAAGTTTTAAATGCTTTTTTTCTGGTGGAGAGTTTACCAACTGCTTGTCCCCATATCGTTTGTCTGTATTGTGTAAATATCTTGACAAACATGCATCCTGACTATGAGCTGACCTGCCTTTCCACAGAACTGACGTGCAACTTGGAACGGCAGTGTCCTTTTCTTGCTTTTATGGAGAAAGATCATTTCTTTGCCATATTACCATCCTCGTACATGCCATATTAACATTCAAGGCAAAGCAATAACATCCCAGTAGAGGCGTGAGGTTGATGACCCCTCCACCAGAAAAGTTACCTTTAAATATTTCAATATCCTATGCAGTTATGTCTTTTGCTCCCTCTGCAATGCTTCTCCACTTCCTTCAGTCCTCCCCTCTTGGTCATTGCATCTCTTGTTCCACTGGAGACTCGACGCTTTGGTCTAGCTAAAATTGTCACCCTCTGAGAATACTTTTCCAGTCTCACAGTTCTCCTGCAGCAAGGACAGAATCAACAGTGGGATAAAAAGTTGGTGCCACTGCCACCGAATAGGGACATCTCGTGGCCTAGTTTCTTTCCCACTAGCGCGTACTTCTGTGATTTTCAGCGCGCGATATTTGAGGTTGTCTTTGTTAAGTCGCCAGTCGTGCGCCTCGCTTTAGATGAATGGTTTCGAGGGCAGGGTGTCACCGTGGGATGGACAGGTCATTTCAGTCAAAACGCACCAATCGCGTGCGGCTAACTGATATGGTTCAAGGACTCTGTAACTTACACATGCTATGAGACACCAGGGTATAAATCACAATTAATAAAGACAGTGACTACTACTCTGACCGCGCAGCCTTTCCGAATATACGCTCCTCTTGCCATCCTCTACCCTTGTGCAGCTGAATGACACTCCCAGAATAGAGATTTGTGCGAGTCTCCCACTAGCCAAACAAGACAGGACAGGAACACAGCGCCGGTGTATTTTCGGGGCAGTGCCAGGAGGCTCAGTGTCAGTGCACCGAAGAGGAAGAGGCAGGTCGCTGTAGCACTGAGCTGGTGACCTGGCTAATTAGGAGACTCTGTGTGTGCGTGTGTGTGTGTGTGTGTGTGTGTGTGTGTGTGTGTGTGCGTGTGTGTGTGAGAGAAAGAGGGAGCGACAGAATAGCAACCTCAGCTACCTGTCTGCTCCGAGGCTGCTCCCTGTAGTGTGACAAGAACACGTATTTATCACTGCTATTAATGAGAGATTAGGTTTCCCCATGTGTTTTTAGCATTAGACGGGGGAATATTAGAACATGCATAGCCGACTGTTGAAGTTAAGAAAATAAATTAGCGCTAGTTAACAGAAAGCAGCCAATCATAACAGTTTTTTTTGTGTTTTTTTTCTCGACGCACACTCCGTCTTTCCTGTCTGTGTCTAGGAGATATGATTTGGGCTGACAGTGGCTCCAGACTTCCTTACACACCTCTGTTGAGTAGGCCAGCCTTGTCTTGGCGTGACCTTCCGTGACCCTCTCGTCCTCCGAGCACGACCAAGACAAAGGCTCATTAGGAAGGAAAGTATCCACTGAGATATGTCATGTGCTGTGTCATCATGAGCGCCCTGCTCAAGTGTGCACTTTGGGTTGACTTCTGACCGCTTAATCGCTTCACTTCAGGAGGCCATTGTTTTTCATCAAAAAGAGACCAAGTAAAGGAAAGTAAAGATATTTTCTGTGTTCAGGGAGACAAGTAAGACAAATGTTGTCTTTTGGAGAATGCATTAAACTTGGGGTCGGGTGAAGTTGAAACTTGTCTGTGGTGTGAAGAGGAGAACAAATGAATTGACTGACAGCTGCTCATTCTGACATCTATCCTTGTTTCCAAAGACATTGTTCGCCTATACAAACAGAGCTCTGACCAGTGAGACCAACCAATAGGACTACAAAGTCTATTTTCCAGACATAGAGGCTATTGAAATTTAACCCTGTCAAAACAAGGGCTGGGTATCACTCGGTCTCTCACAATTCAATAGAATACGTGATACGTGACTCTTGATATGATGTTATATTAATGCACTGGCTTATACAGTGCCTTTCTGGACAGTCAAAGACACTTTACAGTGCATTATGTAGTCACTCCATACATGGTGATAAGCCACTATGGTCGCCACAGCTGCCTTGGAGCAGACCAGCGGAAGCGAGGCTGCCAGTCTGCGCCATCGGCCCCACTGACCACAACACATACTTACCACTTTCATACTAGGCAATGTGGGCGAAGTGCCTTGCCTATGGACACAATGGCAGTTTTTGTGACTGGTGACTCACTGTGGCACCTGGAATTCGCAGTGCTCTCCAATCCAAGTACTAACCAGGCCTGGCTTTGCTTAGCTTCTGGGATCTGATGGGATCAGGCTTTGACAAGCTGGTATGGCCACAATATCACGATATAGTGATACATACTGATACATACTGATACGTACTGATACATACTGATATATTGCACATGATAATCTAATATATTGCTGTTTTAAGAACCAACTACATATTAGCAACAATATTTCCTAGTTAAACCACCACATGCAGTTAATATGGCATTAGTATTGGACTCAACACCGATCTTGGCCCTGGTTTTGTCTCAGACTCGAGGTCTGACACTTGATGAGTGCAATCATATTTCGGCTGCTGTTGTCAGCAATAAACTTGTACCAGTGTGCGGGAGCGTGAGGGGCTCCTCACTGCAGTGTGTGCGCTCATTTGGAGCCTGCAGACGCTGCGCAGCACGTCACCACACACACCCCAAGTGTGGCTTGTCCACAACAGCATGCACCCTGGCATACCAGTGTGTATCACAGGGCAGATTAAACGCAATGCACAGAACACATGAGAAAGCCGAAATGCAGGGAAATAAAATCAAACTTTATGTTAGAGTGTTGTCACAAAGCAGGCCTACAGCACAGAGCAGGTCTACAGCGACATGTAGTTTAAGTTTGCCTAATAAAAGTGCACAAATACACCTGTATTTGTCACAATGTGCTTTTGGTAAATGTTCAGAGGTTGCTCAATATCATTGCAAAACCAGTAAGATAATATCATTTAGGAACTTGAAAAAACAGTTTTAACAATCCTACCACTTTCAATATTGTTGCACACCCCTGGCCAAAACCACTACCACCACATTTTGTTACGTATGTATTGTAAACTTGCAGCATTGTCCGTTAAGTCTTAATAGTTAGTTAATAGTTAATATATGTAAGATGTTCCTGTGTGTCCCCTGAGGAAAGCCATAGGCTGAAACACGTCGGGACTTTTTAAGTTGTCCATTAAGACACGCTGTAAATTAACAAAGGCATTTTATTTTAAACAGTAAGTCGCTTGGAATTTTTTCCATGTTTATGTAAGATGTTGATTTAAAAACCAGACAGGCATATTAGCAGTGTAATATTGTACATCACCAGTGCAGAATGGGGCTTAAAGGCGGAAAGGCTGCCTGGATTTGCATTTCTTACATGATAATTGAGCTTACCGGGAAGGTGGAGATACTTACTTCTTAAAGTGTGTGGTTGCAGTACATGCACATTTGGCATTCATTATAGAAGGACTTGAAATGATATGCTGTGAAATTCACATACTTTTTGCCATGAGAAAATGTTATATATCCACAACTCAAACGCAACAGCCAAATAGTAAAACTTTCTATGGATAAAGTTGAATTTTTTACTATGTGTATGTATATCGTTGTCAAATCCACACTCCACATTCACCAGTTACATATGACAATAATGATTCCTCGCCATCTTTCAGCGGTATTGACACCTGCCTAAGAAAATTCCAACAGGTAGGCAGGAGGGAGGAAGCGCCGCACTTAGTTCTATCGACATAATAAGTTCCCCGGGGTGCATCCCAAGACGTTATTACTGCTCCTGCTTCTCTCCCAGTAAGAAAACTTTGAGAAGGCAAGGGAAGCCACGAACACAGACAGGAGAGGAGAGGCTGATGAGAGCGCAGGCAAATTGGGGACTCTCTATCCATCACTATTAATGAACACAACTGAACGAATCAAGTGGTGTAAGTTAATTAAATAAAGGGAGGTTTTGTAATATAAGCAGTCAGTACATTTGGAGATTTTTGCTTAAGGCTGTAGGCTAGTCGTAAGGGCCTTTAAATATAACTGTAGAATATTGCAGGAGTTATGAGGGTTAAAAATGTGGCTGGTGAAGTTGGTGAAGGTGCAAAGAATATAATATATCAACTCTCATATGAAATATTAAGTGCAATACATACAGCCATATTTTAAATGCAGTTTCACTCACAGGCTATGAATAAAGGCAGGTATTCATAATTTTACATGTTGAAAGCTGCTCTAAATGCTTTAAAATAAAGTCTTCTTTCCCTTTTTTTTTTTTTTTTTTTTTATTTTTTTTATAAAAAAAAAAAAAAAAAACAGGTTAATGGGCACATTTTTATATAGTGCTTTTCCACTTTCAAGGCACTCCAAGGGCTTTACATCCATGAACCACTCACCCATTCACACACAAGTGCATGCAGCCACAGGGGGCAAGGTGGTTTAAGTGTCTTGCCCAAGGGCGCAGCAACCGACTGAGCTACCATCGCTCAGTTGTTCTCATTAATGTTATTATTTGCAAAGAGATAAAAGCAGGAGGTATTTATTGTAATGGAGCATATTCTAGCCTCGTCTGATAAATGGTGTCCAGTTCTTTAAAGACAATTCTATTACCTCTGTAGTCATGTGCAATCATTCTCTGTCAGGCAAATGGATATGCACACATGTCTTCAAATCGCTAACCCAGGCCCTATCAATACAAGCCGATCTCAAGATTTATGCCGTTGCTTTAGTGGCTACTGGCTGGTGCAAATTCTCAACTTGACATCCCAACGTAGATGCCAATAAAGTCTGCTGGGACGAGAAGTATGTTTTTATTTATGGACCGAATTCCACTTCACACTCCTTTGACTTTCATGGCATTTTCAAGTGTGTTGTAGTCAAAAACAAAAAGAAAGTTCAGTGTATTTTTAGCACCCGGACCTGTAATGCACCATCGGGACTCATTATTTTCTCTTAGAGTAAGCCTAACATTCCTGTAAATGTTCCACTCACATCACTGGCAGGAATAAATCTGTTGGATGCCTCTTGTTTTCATCCAGGGCAGCTTGTTATGTACTGGAAAGCCCGGGCCACATGGCTTGAATCTTTCTACATTATATCCCTTGTTTTATGTTTTATTCTTTTACTCTTTTGCAGCCTCTCTTTTCTTCCATTTTTTTCTGTTACAGTTTTGAGTTTGCCCAAGAGCATGAAACCAGAGTCAATGAGAAGCAGGGCTGTATGGGTTTCAGCAGGGGCCAGAGGATCAGACTCAGGGAGCGCTCTGTGTCACATGTGGGGATGGTTAAAGAAAGGAAGGAATATAAAAAAGATGCCACTAGTATTGCCTAAACACACATTCTAGCAGTAATACTTAAAACTGATAGTTTAGTCAGTCATTTTGGTTAGTTCTCTATCTCTTGAATGGTCCTCAAAATGGCATCCACAGCAGAAAAAAGTAATGTGACTGAAACCTAGAAATAGTGCCCAAATCTGTCATTACACATTAACTCTCTTGGTAAGTGGTAATGGTATACCTGATTTGCATAACAGCATCCCATAAAGAGTCAATTATGTTTCAAAATTTCTTAACATATCATTATGTTGTCTCTCTCTACATTGCCTGTTTGAAAACGTAATAGTAGAAATCCTTTTCCGAGGCCTGAACATCTGGAGTGAAGGAAAACACCTTAAGCTGGTCTGATTAGAATCACACTCTGCCTTCAGCCGTGACAAAATGACACTTAAAACACCAGCCTTACCATAACACACTTATGTGGAACAATAATACTGCTTAAGTCCTGCTTATTAGATAAGGCTAAGCACTGATAGGGGCTGATGATGTGAGGACTTTAGCCTTAGAGTTACACGCCACCTCAATAACCAAACACACCATGTTTTCTTCTAGCCTCTTTAGCTAATTTGTTTGTGGACCTATTCAATTCTCATAATTTCATCCTAAACTCTCCTCTTAAACCTTGACCCCCTGAGTTATAGTGGGGGCCTGCGGGGTTGGGGCTGCAGGCTGGGTGGCCGGGCCGTGGAGGGAGAAAGCCCGGGGAGAGGGACGGCTTTGCAGACTGCTCGGGATCTGTTTACACAAATGGGGAGCTTTTTGGTGGGAGATAAAAGTTCCTAACGACATTGAAGTGGTGTTCCCATCGTTTCTGGAAACCCTCTCACACACACTCCTCTTTTGTCACTTCAACAGATGTTAAGTACAAACAGTGGATGTGCTTTTATTTCTGTTATCTCCGTAATACCATAAGTCTCTTTGAGTCATATCACATAAAGATCTTGGCGCAGACTTCACTCACAGGACAACTTTATTGTATGTCTAACAAGGGAAGCAGACTGTGCTGACCTTAAAGACCATGTTTTATGCCCTGTTTATAAAGGTTATACAAAAGTCAATAGTTCCTCTGCTTTGTCTGGGAAACTTCTTAAAATAGTTTTTTCTTAAATGGTTCTTCTGCATTTCATGAAAGATTATGACGTAATTTTGATGATATCATAATAATATAATGCCATTTAAGCATTCCATCTGACTTTGCAATAACATTGTGGTGACTAGAATAGCAATACAGCATTATAGGTTATAATAGCTACACCTTAATAAAACATGAGGTAAGAATAAAATGTCTGAATGAAGTCTTTTTTCATGCTTTATTGAGGCTAATTATGTGTAGTTATAAAGTCAGCCAAAGAATCCTCTTCAATATTACATTTCCATTAGTTTTCCCATTTCAGGAGCCTGGCATATACACATACAAGAACACAAACTGTGTGCTTGTCAACCTAATTCCAAAGAGGCATGTAAAAATCAAGCCCTCTATCTATGACCCAATGTCTGTCCGCTTAAACCTCTCCTCAGTAATCCCTTTAGTGTTCAATTAATCCACTCAGTGCTGTTCCAACTTTGTATTACACACTGATTTGTATAACCCCTCTCCTATAAGCTGCCTGTATCTGTGTTAGCTCAGCCTTTGCCTCTGCACCCTTTACCATCACCTCCACTCGCAAACAGGCGGACGGGTACACAGTGCTGGAGGGAGGGTCTTCAAACGTGATGAATGCCTTTCTACGAAAAAGCTGTATGGAATGTCCTTGACTTTAATCAAAACTATTTGTTTTTGGGGTGGTGCGTCTGTTGTCTCATGCGCTCATGTCCACTGATAGCCTGACATTAATGACACCATAAATCAGAGCGGGTGACACCAGGGTTTTTGTAATGTTTAGGGCTGCAGCAGAGATGACGGTCACTGAGGAGGAAGAGGAGCAGAGATGAAGATTGTGTTATGGAATGCCAGATTATGTGGGAGTTAACTAGGCCCTTGAGAAACAAATGGGCCTAGGCTAAAGCCAAGAAAATCAAAGCAAGGCCACTTTTCTATGCACGATGCTGATGCAAGTTCTGTCTTCATTTCTCGAAGCTTATGCACACAGCTGATTCTGCTCATATTTCCCCTCCTATCTGTTCAAAGGCCACATATGAACATTTGTACTTTGCAGGCATCAAATGTTGGAGCCAAACACAGGCGATAAGCAACTCTCAGTGGATATATGAATGCCATGATTCTCTGCTGCTATCCCTCATCCCTCCCTAAGATAGCCTCACATAAACACACAAGTCTTCTCTGGGCTCGGATCTAAACAAATGTGACATGATTGATTTGAATGAGGCTCTGAGATAACTGTTCATCAGCCAATACTCAGAGAACAGCAGGGGCCTGGAACCCTTACCCCAGTGACAAGTTGAAAACCATAATTTAAAAAGAAAAAAAGCTTCTTAACCTGCAACAAAAACAACAACAAAAACAACTGTTACTTTGAAAAAAGAAAAAATAGAGGGATTTGAGGAGACACTATATTACAACTAATTTAACTCTATAATAAGAGTGGGAGTGTATCACCCTCCCCCTTATCTGCAGTGTAAATTCATGCTAAATTTGTCTTACTTGCTATCTTTTCTTTGTAAGTAGCAAAAATGTTCTAAATATATGGATAATAATATGGATCTAAAATGGATGGATGGATATAAAATGGAACAATGTTAATCATATTTTTAAAATAAATATTTGTCCAAGCAGCTAACCATTTTATCAATGAAATAAATGGCATTCATTCATACAGCCAATGACAATAGATAAAAGTGAAAGACAAACACCTCTGAATGGAGCACAAAAATGCATGTTTGCACACATTACACTGACTGAATCCCAATAAAAACTCTCTGCCCTGTATGGTTCTAATTTGAAATGTGACACTTTGATAAGTAGCACAGTAAGTGGTGTGTGGCTTTGCTTCTGTCACAGTCAATGCAAAACTAAGCAGCGGTACATAGATCACAATCACAAGGGCTGTTTGGTTGGATCGCACATTGCCAAGAGAAAGCTATCTAGACAGACACTGTCTGCCAAAAGGAGTGTGCATTTCTAATCCCTAGATGGCTCATAGGCGCAACAAATCTTATCTATCTACATGCTGTCAAAAATGTCAGTGCCATATCAAATGGAGGAGATGATACCTGAAGGATAGGGAGCGAAGGGGAAATATACAACAATGCACATTGCCACCAGTGTGCACACTAGCATACACCTTAACCCGAATGCACCGGGGAGACATAGAGCTGTCGTGAGTTGACAAACAAATGACAGACAAATGACATGTTGGAACACCTCCAGCAGGCCTGATAGTAATCGCCATGCGAGATTGTGCCAATAGCATCTCTTATGGAGAGCGGGGGTGAGGGGGGGAGGTGGGCAGGGGGATGCAGAGAGCAAGGCCTGTGTGTCATTTTACACAAACAAAACCGCTGCCAAACACCAGATCTGATTGCTTCCACCGCCGTCAACTGTGTCCAATCTAATCTGTCTGTCAATCTGGGTTGCAGGGAGAGAGGTTAAAGAAGGAATGATGGAATAGCAGGATGGATAGGAAAAAGCAAGAAGGTAAAGCACTGTGGAGAAGGTTTTGCTGCCTTAAAATATTTCAAATTAACAGACAGTTTTTGGGTCTGGCCTTTTTATAGATATCTGGTGTGTTCCTCTTTGCCATAGGTGTCACTTGGTGTTACTTGCACGTTTGTAATTATGCCTGCTTGTGTTTGTGGAGTGTGTTACAGCAGGCTAGGTGTCATGTATCCAGCGGTGAAACTGCCAGATAATTGGCATCACGGTCAGGCTCTCGGCAGTCGGCGCTGACCCGAGTGCTGCATGCGGGAAAGTGAGAGACGAGGGGACTGTGCACCTAATGACAGAAGGATGGACTACACATATACAAAAACATGCATGTGGTTTATTTATGAGTGCATGAATATGAATATGGTGATGCTGTTTGCTAACATGTAACAGCATCACTCAAATCAAATGGGGACGTGTAATGTTTTCTACTTAAATAGTAACAAAACATATGTTCATATATAGGACAATAAACAGTAATATTGCTAATATCAATGAAAAAAGGTCAATAATATATTCATAATCATATTTA
>KN497387.1:19838-30111 GCA_000787155.1 Scartelaos histophorus | reverse complement strand
CCCTCCCACTTCCACTGTCTATATGGCATCATCAGCCACGACAAGGGAATAAATTTAGCCCGTACTGTCTGAGGGACGCCCATGACAGCTCTCAATAAACCGCAGAGATTGTTTTTTTTTTTTCCTCTTCTTCTTCCCTTTTTAATCTTCGCAGTAGCAGACACTGGAATCCTGCTGTCAGCATAACAGGAGCATATTAGCGGGGCCATCCCCACCTGGCCCCAACCACTCCTCGACCTGTCCCCTCCCAATAATTACACCCGAGACCCTTTCCCATTAACCTAGTCCCTTTGATCCCCCCACACGCACGGCGATATTATGCAAAACTGCTGAATGGGAGAGACTTTAGCGCCAAACAGCATGCCGTTACCCATAATTCCGATCTTCTCACTTCATTCACCTCTTCTTTCTCCTCTTTTATCTCGGCCTATTTATCAGACTCTTTATCGTGGATTAAATTAATTTCAAAGGTGTCTGTAGAAGAAAAGGGTGCGGGGTTGGAGAAAATAGTCGCGCGAGACATTTTTACAAAGGTGAATAGAGAACTTGGAGGGGGGGGAAGGCGGTGCCACAATGAAGTATGTCTTTTAGCCCACCGTCGCATGTATCAACTTCATTAAGAGTGGGGCCGAAAAGCAAATATCGGGGGCCTGTACAATGCCGAAGGTCTGGGAGTGACCTTTCTTTGGTTTTAATCATTGCAACTCTTGACAGCTTAATAAGTTGAAGGTGCCGGATTGCAGCCTAACTTAATAAGACCCACACCCGAGCCTTGGCCACCTATGATTGCTCCCATAAGTCTCTGCACATCTGGTGCCGTGTCCTTGGACCTGAGAGATATTTTCCATAACTTTCCCTATGCTCACAAGGCGCCATCGTCTGTTATTAAGAATAGGGATGATACACTGCGCAGCGTCAGTGTACACTATAGATATCACACGCTCGGTTGTCACTATTACCCTTTAAAGTGACAACTCAAATGCACTACAGCTTTAGTGCAATGTTTAACTTATTAAACACTCCAATAATTTATAGGCACTCTTTGTAAATCAAACGCGCGTATTTACTTCCTGCCTGCTGAAGTATATTGTTAGGTGCGATATATGTCATCTATATTCCATGGTTTATTACTTCTATGGATGAATTACCAACCATTTATGATGCACATAAGGTGTATAATTCTATAAGCAGTAAAGCCGGGTTTTTATGGAGTCGTAGCTTTTCACTTGTCACTCCTTGTCCCTGGTCCGTAGAGGAAAGAATTGTGTTTAAAGCGCTATAACATCATCATTGTTTTGTATTGAGTCACTTGTTTCATTTGATTATGCAAAAATAATTGGATTATGGGGCTTACTGTAGTCCAACAAGATTATAAAATATTTCTTTAAACTTTAACACTTGGGTTGGCAGTGGCAGGTGGGGTTAAGTGGACTGCCAAATAAACAGAGAGTTGTTTTTTTCCCGTGACTGGAAAAATAAAATAAATGAATAAATATCATACTAGAAAAATAATTATAAAAACTAGAATTATTTCAGTTTGTTTTAAATACAATTAGCAATCTAGTCTAAACTTTCTATAGGCCAGGTTTAGATGTGGCTTAAAGGTTTTTGGTGGATATATCAAGATGTGAATTCTTTGCCCAGAATGTTCCACATTTTGGCATTGAACTTGTCCATCTCCATGACGACAAGCAGACACCAACACATCATATAGCGACGCCTTCCTAAAATAATCGCTTAAGTCATTTTTTTCAGGTTTTTTAAGGAAAAAACTCCCCCCAAAATTGAAATTATGGCATAAATTATGGCAAAGTAAAGTGATTTAGGCGATTATTTTAGGAAGGTGACGATATGTGGCTAAGGTGAGTTTGAATCCATGTTTTCAATGTATTACTTTAACATTTAAAGCTCCTGTGATGAAATAAATGCAGGATAGTAAAGTTTAACACGACACTGTGGCACATTCAAAGCAAAGTAATACATCTCCATGGAAACAAGCAGACACCAACACATCATATATCGACACCTTCCTAAAATAATCGCTTAAGTCATTTTTTCAGCGTTTTTTTTTTCAGGAAACACAAAAAACTCCCCCTAAAATTTAAATTATGGCAAAGTAAACTTAGGCAAAAAGTGATTTAGGCGATTATTTTAGGAAGGTGACGATATGTGGCTAAAGTGAGTTTGAATCCATGTTTTCGATGTATTACTTTAACATTTAAAGCTCCTGTGATGAAATAGTTTAACACGACACTGGCACATTCAAAGCAAAGTAATACATCTCCATGAAGACAAGCAGACACCAACACATCATATATCGACACCTTCCTAAAATAATCGTCATTTTTTCAGGTTTTTCAGGAAACACAAAAAACTCCCCCCAAAATTGAAATTATGGCAAAGTAAACGTATGCAAAAAGTGATTTAGGTGATTATTTTTGGAGTTTTAATCCATGTTTCCAATGTATTACTTTAACATTTAAAGCTCCTGTGATGAAATAGTTTAACACGACACTGGCACATTCAAAGCAAAGTAATACATCTCCATGAAGACAAGCAGACACCAACACATCATATATCGACACCTTCCTAAAATAATCGTCATTTTTTCAGGTTTTTCAGGAAACACAAAAAACTCCCCCCAAAATTGAAATTATGGCAAAGTAAACTTATGCAAAAAGTGATTTAGGTGATTATTTTTGGAGTTTTAATCCATGTTTCCAATGTATTACTTTAACATTTAAAGCTCCTGTGATGAAATAAATGCAGGATAGTAAAGTTTAACACGACACTGTGGCACATTCAAAGCAAAGTAATACATCCATTCGCTATTTTGGGTGAGTAGATATAAACACACACAAAAAAAGGATAATACATATTTTGGTGACATGCAAATACAAAATATCGACACCTTCCTAAAATAATCGTATAAAAAATAAGTCATTTTTTTAGGTTTTTCAGGAAACACAAAAAACTTCCCCCAAAATTCAAATTATGGCATAAATTATTGCAAAGTAAACTTAGACAAAAAGTGATTTAGGCGATTTTTTTATTATAAGTTGAGTTTGAATACATGTTTTCAATGTATTACTTTAGCAGGATAGTAAAGTTTAACACGACACTGTGGCACATTCAAAGCAATACATCTCCATGGAAACAAGCAGATGTCAGATCCCCCATTTGAAAAGTTATATAGTGCGTCTTTAACCCGCCCGCCATGCATGTGCTTGACCTTTTACGTTCTCTGTGTTCATGTTTAAGGATGCCGCCATCATTACCAGTCATGTTAATAAAAGATCCTGTTCTAGGGCTGAAAATCAAATGTCGTTCCCCGGCCACCCACTCACTTTTCAGCGCAGGTGCTCATCCGCCCACTTAACCTAACATTTTCATTAGACCCAAAGCGCCGGTCTATCTGCTTGCACATGGTGTGTCTAAGGAACGGGGTCCATAGCCTCCAATGGCGAGTCCCTGTGTTCTGATACAATCCCGACTTTGAACTTGACTCATTTCAGCTGGAGATATTTTAATGAAAGCTCTTTGTTTAGGCTTCGAGTTGCATCGCGGGCCGTTCCCGAGCCGACGCCTGATTGGACGGCCTTAAAGGTGAGGTTGAAAGCCTTAGTCGGAGACACGGAAGGTTGAAAGGCTGAGGCGGAAGATGAAGAGGTGGTATGGAGACAGCGTGAAGGCATTAAAGGCAAGCTGCAGCTCTTTTAAATCCACCCGTAACAGAGACAGTCGAAATTTAAATGTAAATTGCCTATTAGATTTTCATGTAAAGCATTCCTATTCTCCATGGTGTCTGCTCAAAGAATGTGTCTGTTCCGTTTTAGAGAATATAACGAGAATCTTTTGTACGCCATGGATCCATTTGAACTGTTAAGGCGGTATTTTAATTCCCCAAACTATAGGATTTTAGATTTGTCATAGAAAGCATCCATTTACCTTTTTCTTTTGCAGTGAAGTTTATCGGTAGTTACTTTTGAGCATAGGTGGGACAGTGGCAGTAAGTTCCAGTTAAACTAATATTATTCATTAAGAAAAACACATATTTTTCCAGATTCTGCTTTAACGCTCTTATCGTTTTATTTGTGGGAGATATTTTTGGCACGGCGATCCCGGGTAAGTGATATAGCGCCTAATTACTCACGTCAGCAGTAAATTAGATGAAGTGGGATTTTCAAGACGGCTATGCTTTTTCAAACTTTTCTTGCTCATTTCACCCTTTGGTCCGCATTCATCTTGACAAGTTAAGTTAAGAATACATTGCAGTATTTGTTCTGTACTCCCTCTTGTCCTTTGTGCAGAGGGCCAAATTGAAAGAGTGAGGCGCCAGTTTAAAGGGCAGTGCCGGGTCCATGCCTTTGGGGCTTTTACATCAGCGCTGACAGAAAGCCGTGTGAACCGCTGGGAAATGTTTCATCGGTCACAACACATTATACAGCGGGGTGAGAGCCACATGAAACTTTTCACTTACTCCGTCACTGGCTTACTTTTATTGTCCTGCTCCTGACAAATCTCCACTCAAGAGTTTAACAACGGACGCTGCTTCCTCCAATTAATGTGATTGGCCAGCTGTTTGAAATGTAAAAATAAACGGTTTGCAAATGAGCTGAGTTCATGGATAGCTGATCACACTCTGGTCCTGTTACATTCCAAACAGTGAAAAGTCATGTTTTATCACGCTGGACACTATTTCTTAAGTTTTACTTTTAGTGCATTTGAAGGTGTTAACTGCATTTGTGAACTAGTTTAGTAGAAAATATGTTATATACAGTCTAGTTCACTGCTAAACACATCATTAATAGTTTATTTTATATTTAATAATTTACTCAAAAGTTTGTATAGGCCAGTTTTAGATTTGATGCGCTTAACTTTTCTGGTTTATCCATCAAGTTTTGGCCAGAATGTTCCACTTATCTGTCTCCATGAAGACAAATAATGCCACCAGATCAGATATGTGGTAAAGTGAGTTTGAATACATGTTTTTCAATGTATTATTTAGCATTTAAGACACCTGGTATTGAATAAATGCAAGAATACTGGGCAACATTCAACGCAATCAAAGCTAGTTCAGTAAAATATGTTATCCACTTCACTAAAAACATAATTAATAGATTTGATGATTTGTTTACTGCTGTGTAATCCAGTTTTCATGTCATTGAACACAAGTAGTTCAAAGTAAGTTACAATATACAAGCCTGTGTAAAGTACCTGCAGAAAAGTTACAGTGTGGACCTTTAAAGATGAGGAGCGCCACCTGCCTTTGTCTTTTGCTTTTTCTGATATTGTTGCATTTGTATTTGTTTTTATCTGTTATCGTGAAGACAAGCTGGTATTTTTATATTTAATACATGAGATATTTAAGTCTTAAATACCTGCTTGTCTTTATGATAATACATAACAGGCAAAGCAATAAAATCTCCATGACGACAAACAGGTGCACGTTTAAGTACTTTTACTTTCTTAAGAAAATGTTTAAAAGAAAAATAGGCAGCCTACTTGCTATTCACTTCTCGGTTGTTTTGTTTAGTTTATGAAATCAATATTTGCAGCCAGGGCGGTACCTTGTCAGCTCTAAAGAGACGTGCTTTAGCACTGCGGTTGGCTGACCTAAATCGGCTTTGACCAACCCCTGATCATGCCTCCCACCACCTTGTTATGTATCAAACTCACAGCGGCATTATATTTGGCATCAATCTGAATTTCTCTCAACCTACCAAGAGGAAAATGTTCACAGGGGTCAGCCAAGGGACATGGAGCCAGATCCAGAGAGTGGGAGCAGGGGCGAGTGAAGGGGGGAGGAGAGGGGAGGCAAACGGACAAGAAGGAGATTAGAGCGAAAATAAATGTTACATGGACAAGAGAGCTTTATTAATAGGATTACAGGCTCAGATTTTGAAATTTTATCTGTTCAAAAAGGGAGTGAACATGTTTGAATACAAAAAATAATGGGGGATGAAAATGGGAATTTTAGAAATGTGTTTAATTAATGGGGTGAACAAATAAAGGGGAGAAAAACACTGATACTACTATTTTTTGTCTTCTGTACTGTGCATTTTGTTTTACATTTATACAAAAAACTATTTCATTATACATACATTATACACATTTATATATTAAAGCAGATAGAAGTTCCCTAATAAAGTATAATGTATGTAAACCACTCAGTTACACATGTTTAGTGGTTAGTTATTGGCCAAAATATTAAAATAGCCAATTGTGTATAGTGTCTTCTTCATAGCAATTGCATTTCACCCTGAAGCTGTATTCCCTTATGATATATCACTCGTTTTATTCAAAGGGCTTAAAACAAAAGCACTTTAATGGCCCAGTGCACTATATTGTTTATGCGGCTTCATAAAGTGATGTTTATTGACGCTGTATACAGCCCGGGCCAGGCTGCACCATTCACTGAAGACAGACAGTAAAAGACACTGCACCTTTAATGGGCGGAGATGCGTTAGCTTGTTACTAAACTGAGCAGTTAACCTTTTTGCACACATTAGATGGACCTAGTGCTAAATCTTTTTTTCTATTACTTTGCAACTCAGAAAACAATGTACAGGGCCTCTCATAATAACCTTTTCTATGGTTCATTAGACACAAACTGCACACTTTTTCCTATGACAATGCCCTGTAACAACTGCTTTCAATAAAACAGGCTTTGGTTTACTGTATTAACTCAGGTTTTTTGTATTTTTTATTTTGCAGATGCTAACAGATACTCGTTAGAGCTCAACAATGTATAATGGTGGCGTATATATATATTTAAAACACACAATTCCATAACAAATGATTGTATAGTAACAGTATAAGTAGTATAAGACTTGATTTTGTGCCCTTTTCTGTGTCATCTGGAGCCAATCCAAACTGCTTTTCAGAAGGATCGCTCCCTGAATCATTTTAAATCATTTTATCCCCAAAATGTTACACTTTGTTATGATGTCTGACTGGTGTTTTAATTCGGAGGCAAAGGAAATACCGCGCTCTTCAGACGAGTGGGCGGGGGTAAGTTGAGGATTGACAGTAATTCATCCACATTGCCACATTTCCGTGACACGTGCGATATGCGGATGTGGATCTGCCTCCTCCTGATTATTGGGGCCGACTTTTAAGACAGACAGGGAAGAATGAGTAACAGTACTGGATCTAGGTTGTATAAACATGTCAAGGACTAGAAAAGTTTGCATGTCACTTAGGTATTTTACTTTGAGAGAGTGACAAACTTAATAGTCCAAATCCCCGGGGTTAAAATCAGCACGGAGCACTACTTCTTAATATCGGCTCTAATGCCTTAAGTGTGACAATCGTATTCAAGCATTTTAACATGTCTTTTCCCCAGCCTTGTTAGTGAACCCTGTTTGTTTTTCCTCCTTCGTCTTATATAGCCCCGTATTTCTCTACAGGCGCTGCTTTGGAAGTGGTGATGAATGAGTAGAAGTTGACTCATTATTAAAGGTAGGAGATGATTAATAAGGACCATGTGTGTTTTTCTCTATAGTGTAAATAAAATATATCATTCACGTAATGCGGGGCCGGGCCAGGGGAGAGTGATTTATGGTGTGTTAAAATGCACGGGGAGCCAGCGGGTGAAGCCCTCTCAGACATGCAGCCATGACAGTGCCCTAGCCTCTCGCGTGAACATGGCTTTAGGATCTCACCGCCGTTCCCTCCGTTCCCCTTATCTTGATTCAACGCCACACTCGATTTATTTGTCTCAGACTCTCCGAATACTTTCCAACATTTTTCTGTGGTCACAGTAAAGTAGTACGAATAATATATGACGATAAAAAATATGATTTAAGCTTTTATCTTAATTATAAACAATATTTCATAATTGCTTAGCTGATTTTTCCAACTTTCCCAAGCACTCAGAATGCCATATGGAGCTGGGTAACACATTTTCCCATCACCTAATAATAGCTATGAAAACCTAAAATCTATGAATTGCAAAATTATTTACAAATTCTCAGCACTATTTTGTGATTTGAACCGTTTTTCTATTTGAAGTATGTAAGGACATAAAAGCAGAGGGCATGTACTCTGAGCTAGCTCTAAGGGACACAGTACTCTCTGGTGATGTGCAGAAGAAGACACATTGGATATGCCAGTCTATTTGGCAGGTGGCCACCACTCTCCAGCCAGAATATCGATTCACTTTTTAGCTCACCTTATTTCTCAACTTCAAATCCTGATGGAGTGTCTGTGTTTAAGTGTGAGAGGGTGGACTTGAAACAAGACACATCTTACATGGATTATCGCCTCATCCATCTTCTACTCTGTGAAGGGCTCAATTAGAAGGAATAGCTTTGCACTTCTTTTTGTGCTATACCATATTTTTGTTATCAGCTTGTGTAATATGACTTTTGTGTGACTGTTTGAGTGGCTTAATGTGCATAACTCAAGGAATGTCAGAAAGGAATTTGGATTTATATATATATTTAATATAAACTTCTTAGAATAGGCTGCTGTCCTTTTCATATTTATTTGAGATAAACGTTAGTGAATTACACTTCCATGACTATTAGTCTAGACCTATGACTGGTTCAAAGTGTACCTTTGCTTTTACAATTAGAAATATAAAAAAAGCATATCTTTTGAATAATAAAACATCCTTAAAATGGTCTTGATAACAGGAAAAAGTAATGTGACTGAAACCAATGTATAACAGATGGCAAAGAAATAACATGGTTTATCTGAAAACTCTTTTTCTAAATCAAGGGAACATAAACAGAGAACATATACCATATCTGACAGTGTGTATTTGACATCAGAGACTCTGACAGTGGATTCTTGGGTAGAACAATAGTTCATATCGCGCTCATTCCCCATGTTCTTGACCTGGGGGTATCTGTATGTCTGCTGGCACAGTCTGTAAGCACTGCCCTCCTTCACTGCACTTATCGCTTCATCTCAAATAAGAAAATAGGGGGCACCAACAGAGTCGTGTAGCTTTCTGAAGCTGCTTTTGGGTTAGAGAGATTTCTCTGAATTTCTTTTTTAAGTCAAGCCCTTCCAGGCCCACTGGTGGCAGCTGCCTATTGCACTGTTCACTGGGGGCATGCCCTGGTTTCTTGTGCTGTTGTGTTGGAGTGATAGAGAAAAAGTGGAAGTGAAGAGAGAGCTTGAGGAGGCTCCACTCCCGTCGTGCCTCTCTGTCCCAGGCTCATCCAGGGTGACACACTTACCAGGCCGACTTCTGCCACCTTGCCCTGGCGCCGCGGGAAAGTGCCACTGTGCCTCTGAATGAGGTCAGCGGGTGCAGAGGGAACCTGTTGGAGAAGACTCCTAAATCAAGCCACTGCAGAGACTAATGTTAATGTGCTGTCTGGAGGTCTTGAAGTAGCTGGTGCAGGCTATAGGATCTCACAGAGAGAGGCTACAGGGCAGGGCTGCCTCGTAGCCTTTGTTTACACAGCCTGCAGAGCAGGACTACTTTACCTGGACCCATGAGTTCACTCACACAAATCCTCCAATATGTACGCGTGAGCATAAGGAGCTTAGCCCAGAGGAGGCACTTGTGTCTGCTGTATGGCTGTCCTTTAGAAGTGACAAATTAGAGATGTTAAACAGCCAGCTGTGGTATGGGTATTACAACGAGGCATACATTTTAGGCTAAACTCCATACAAAGGCTTGTATATAGCAGCAGTCATGAGGGCTTAGGCTTAGGTTCTAGCGTGAACTGCTTAGGATAAGTGCAAATGATGATCATTTGGTGAAGAAAATATTTTGGACATTTATAACCAACCACCACTGCAAAATATCTTATCCCATAATGCACTGTAAACACTATGCATTTGGTGTTTAAACTGGCATAACAAAAATCTATGTTCAGGCGAATAAAAAGATTTTTTATGAAGTGGGTGTTGGTGATACCAATCCCAGTGGAGCAATTACAGGAAATTAATTACCAGCCATTCCTGTATTATTGGTTCATTCCAAAATAAAGCAAGCTAATTTATTTATTTTGATACAGAATTTTGACTCAATAAGGATTATAAAAAGCTATTTGCAAAACAAAATAGAACAGAGGAAGGGGAATAATGTGGGGGTTAAAAAAAGAAAACATGAAAAATCCTTCAAAATGTGGTAATTAGTGGATTATGACATGTTACAAAGTGCCTCCAGAACAGAAATGCACATATTTATGCATACGGAGTTTCCCTTTTTATGGATTTTTACCTAAAAAAATCTTGAGGATGGTGGGTAGTAGCAGGACGGTCTGCCTGAGTAATGTTGAGAGGCCATCTGGTAAGAACTGGTCAA
>KN497387.1:0-19803 GCA_000787155.1 Scartelaos histophorus | reverse complement strand
GACCTATGACCTACTTCCCTCTTTTAGCAAACATCCCCGTGCTGCAGATTTATGGGCTGCAGAAGAACAATCGCTGATGGAGAGGAGAGCCAGTCTTCCTCCAAACCTGCTGTTGCATGCCAAGGATGGACAGTCTCACTTGTTGTTCTGACCTTGGGTTTAGAAACACAGTAGGAAAATGTGGAAATAATTTAGCGATTCACCTGCCTGTGCTAACGGCTGGTCACTGTGTTTTCTTTAGAGCTGCTCCTATGATGACTCGGTTTCTCACTTAAGTCAAATCCACTTCTAAGAGACAGGGTGAGGGGTATGTCAAAGGCTATTAGTTAGAGGCCATAGTTGAGTGGAGTTTGTTTATAGAGCAAGGATAACAGATGTGACTTGCAGATGGATCAGCTGTGATTGACAGGATTTACTCCTGCTTTTTACTAACTGCTAATGATTATTATCTTGTGGCTATCTCCAAGCAGTCACACTGTGCATTCAGTAGACATAATACATGCATTAATCTTTTTTCTATTTCCTATATTACATCTTTGTTTTATCCCATGTCAAGGCACAGAAAAATGGACCCGAACATGATTTTCTTCTGTCCCTTGCAGAATGCCCATGGTAGGGTCTCTCAGCCTCACATTCATACCAACTGTCTCACAGCTAGTTAACATTCAGTGGAGCCATGCACAAACCCAGCGGACAAGTCATGCCATGGGGCTACTACACCACATGCTTGCATAAACATGCTTGCACATTCTAGTGTGAGCACCTCTCTAATAGTAGCTGTTTAATATGGCCTACCTTCTTATGAGTTGTAAATATAAAAGGTACTCATTTTCAGATCAATAGTGAGCACCTTACAGCTTGAGCTGCAGATACTCGATACGATATGAGCTCCTATTCTCACTTGGTTTCTCGGTCTTTGTGTACTGTGACGTCACATATGTTAATATATGCTGGCAAGGATTGCATATCTTTGTAGGCGGCCTGGAATTCCAGGCATTTCTTTCTAGCGAGAAGCGGCAGGATCAGTAATGCTAACTATGTGGATCATTCAGAGAAGATTGAGAAGAGCTGGCATGCCCCCTCATAATAATGTTCGGCGTTTCAGCAGTACGTCTCAATCGAGGCCTGTAACAAGCCAATGCCTCCTTTGTTCCATCACTCCATTGTGATGAAGTCAGGGGAAAGTAGCAGGCTGGCCTTGGTGTTTTATAATGGCATGTGAGGGCTTCATTGAAGTGCAGATTGAGTGTGTGTCATAGAGGTTACGAGAAGAAGGCCAAAAATGTAACACTCAAGACATGGAATAAATGAATAAAATGAGACAAAACACATTTTCATGTGCCGATATTTGGTTAAACTCAGATTATTTAACCAAAAGCCATGCTGATTATAAATGTAACTTTCAATCTATTTCAATCTATTCAAATGTTAGTCTGTGGGAGTATGTTGTTACATTCATGTCACATTATCATTCTCTTCACACCTGCATAAAACATCTCTCTAATGTGGAGTAGTGGGCTGTCTGTCTGCCTAATTGCTGTCTACTGTACATACCAGAGCTGATACGTTCTGCAATGGTAATTGTTTTACAAACCATATGCTCACATAAAGCACAAGCACACCAGTCCATCATCTCTTACAGTGCATTCAGTGTGCACTTTCAAGCCACCAGGCAGATTTATGGAATTTAACAGACATACTGAGGCAACCTGCTGTTTAACCTACTACCCTTTTAAGCCTTTCTCCCATACGGCTCTCTCTTCTGCAGGTAAAATTGTGTTTAATTAAACCCTGTTGTTTTATTCTAAATATGTTCTTCCTGTTTTCATTATCAGCCTTGTCTTTGCTGAATATGAAACTCCTCTTTCGATACGTAAGGCATCACATGAATGAAAATAAATTCTTTAATAATAAATGCTGAGTAAACGTTTGAATGAATGCTTACTATAACAATAACTGTACTGTGTGTTCTTTGTTCCTTTTAACATTTAGTATGTTCACCTTTTTTTTTTTTTTACTTTACTACAGAAGCCAGAAATGTATCACATATGCTGTGTGTATGTGTATGCATTTTTGTGTCTACTGTAGTATGGAAGTATATAAGAGAAAAATGTAACCTTAGGGCACCATAGGTCTGAGTGATAAGGTGTGTATCATTGCAGAATGACAATCCAGGCAGGTCTGAATGTGTGAAAGAGGAGGCAATATTGTCCTGGTGGGCTCAGACACTCATAAAATTAATCTATTATCTTCCTGTGCAGCTGCCATGTCAGATACAAGCTCCTTGACAATTCCCCGTGCCATTACGACTTGGTGACATTTGCCCATTCACTAAGCTCGCTGACACCAACAGGATCTGGCCTCACTGCCAAATTAAGCCGCTGAATTGGGGAACGAGAGGCAGAGGCAACCGCCAAGAGCAGCCTGAGAGGAGCTGTGGGTCCCCCTTGTGTTTAAAGACCTGACCTAAGCACCTTGCCCAAGGGTTTTTATTAGCCATAGCCCAAAACACCTCCAATATCACCACTGTCGGCTGTAATGGCATGACAAGGCTAAAGTGTCCTTGCACACCTCTTGATTGCCCAACTTCCTTCACTGTATTGGCCCTCTCTATCTAAAACTCCAGTGCGCTTGGGCAACGGGCAGCCTTTAAATGGCTGTCGCCCAGTGTCATAAGAGGCAACAGCACATGGGGCGTCTGGTGTCACAACACGGGCCGGCCGCTGTCAAGGGCAAAATGAATTTGTTGGGGGACAGAACGGTAGAAGGAGGGGGTAGAGAAGGGATATATTACAGCGAATGATGAATAACCTGAAGGCGCAAAGATACTCTGGTCGAAGGATGAAGAGAAGAAAGGTGTGGTGATGGGGGGAGTGTACAGAGAGGGGGTCCGGGCCGGTGCCGTGTGCTCGCCCAGGCTTACGGATAGCACCTGTCAAAAGAGCAAGGTTTTATTTATTTATTGTTGCTCTGCTTAAGAGATGGTGAAGGTCAGGCTATGTTTCGCCACCACAGCTTTGTTATGTGAGCAGGATCAATTTATGAAATATGTCAGTTAACAATGCAGCTGATATGATCTCTGCTTCTTACTCTATTCTTCATTTTCTTGCATTTCTACTTTTACCGCATTTCTTGTTGCGGCCATGGTAACACTGTTGCTAGCCGCTCACGAAGACGTAGACGAAGAGGTCATTATATCATTGCACACTGGGAAGTAAATGTAACAAATATCGTTCTGTTCAAGTGTGGCATTGTCAGCCTCTATTTCTTTAACACAGTCTTTACAGCCGAAGGTTATTTATTGTCTGATAGCACAATGAGGGGTGACAGCTTTGTAACTCAATTGAAAGAGGTGTATTACATGTCAATTCAACATCACAGGCTTATTCATTATATTGAATATATATTACTGTACTGTGGTGTGGCAGCATGTGATTAACTGCCACCTTTTATACTAATGCATTACTGTGCATACACTCCTACACATTGCTTTTTTACAACTTGCACTGTATAATTTATGTCCCGACTGGAGGCTGGGATCTATTGTATTATTTGGACTGCAATATAAAGAAGACAGAGATCTGATTCGTAGATATTTGTGCAACATTCGCTAATATCAAGCAAAATCATGTGTATTCAGTTGCATTAATGTGTAGTTTCAATCAGAGGGAAAGCTAAATACCGGTTTTCATACTGCAATAATAATTAAAACAATATTACACTTCAATATTACACTGATCAGCTTTAAAACACAACTCAAACTATGGCTGAAAACCAACCAGTCATGTGACCACTAGACTTTGTTTTTGCTGCTTGTGTTGTATGTTGTATTTTTATGTAGTATGTTGTATTTTTATGTATTTGCCTGCCGAGGGACTACGGATGAAAATTAACTTTGTAGCTAAAATCTGGCATATTTACATTTGTTTTATACTTATGTTCATTATTGTGCATTGTCCCTATCAAATAAATAAATAAATAAAAAATAAATTTGTTAAGTTACATGTACAATTAATCAAAATTTCAGCAAATTTTGGTCAATGAATGCTTTGTTCAAATGTGTCTTCATTATTTTCTTCTTCTACTTAGGCCAGATTACAGATTTTTTGCCCTGCACCCACATAGTAATTTGTGTTTGTGCTCAGAATATATGCATCTGTACTTATATAACATCTCCAGTCTTTAAATATAGTAATTAATGTTTGATGTTGTCTCTATATTACACGCCTGTTACTTATAAAGCTTGTGGCATTGTCATTTTTGCTTAGTCTCCTCTTCTTCTGTCTATCTGGCAACCTGGGGAGACTGCGGCCTGGATCACAGCTCTGCCACCAGGCCCTCAAGTCCTTTCCTTGGTCACAAAAACCTGCTTTGGATCAATGGGCCATCTATCTCTCCCCTCATCTCAGCTTAAACTCTAAGGTCAAACCCAAAGCATGTCAGATCATCCTAACAATATAAAAGTAGTGTGTCTTTTTTCAACTCTGCGGTCTGACCGAAGCAAAAGGGTCTAAGAATATGTTGTTTTCCCAAATTGTTGCACATATGAGTTTAATAAGGGATTTGGTGGAAGATGGGTCATAGTCTGTGTCTTCCCTCAAATGAACCCAAGATAATCTGGGACAGGAACAGCTAAGGGCGCTTCTTTTGCATGTATGTGTGTGAATGTGTGTAGTGTTGTGAAGTGTTTTTCTCTTTTAAGCAAGAGGTTGACTCTATAAGTAAATAATATGTGGAGCAATGGAAGTTCTTAATATTATTACAATTTAGATAAATACAAATAAGGAAAATGTTTTCCTTATTTTATTTATTTATTTATTTATTTTTTTTGAGAGAGTTCTGACTTCAGTTATTTAGGCTCAGTGGGACATTCAAAGCCATTCCTACACTTTGTACTTTTCTGCTGGAGATCGAGATGCTGTGACGAGCTTTTTAAATAAATAATTAAATAATTTTAATTAAGATTTTACCAAACTGGAAATCTGTTTTTGCTCTGCTTTTTTTTTTTTTTTTTTAACAAAACACTTATGTGCTCCGCAAATGCTCTTTGCCCCTGAATCTCAAGACAGTGACACTGATAAAGAATGTATTTAAACCATACAGTAATATCTTCTCACCCTTATTCAAACTGTGGATTCATCTAAATTCTATGAAATCTACAGCAACACATTTCTGGTTTTCCCTTTCTCTTGGTTCGCCCTCAGAGTTCAGAAGCTTGTAGGTCTTTAATTATGTATAATATTCTTTTGCCCTGTTTTATGGAAACTCCAGACTGGATTCGCTCAAGTCATCGACTTGAAAGTTTGAAAACCTCCAGTGACAAGAATATTAATGTGCCAGCAGTGTCATATCTGTTTCAGCTCATGCATATTCAATGTCCCCCCAGCTCTCTAAGATTTATGTCAGACTTTGCCGGAGTGTAGTTTTCCACCATTGGAGATAATAGCATGCTAAATTGATGTTATCTGGGCAGGTTTTTTCCTCTTTGCTCCTCTCAGGTCGGCGGGACAGAGTGGAGAGACGAGAAAGCCTTACACTAGCCTGTTTGGGCAGTCAAAGTTTCATGCTCACCTCCACGGGCCACTTGTACAGCACCACTGCACTTAAAACCCACCATCATGGAGACTCGAACATATTTTGGAAGGAGATTAGGGGGCGATTCCCCTGGATTATCTTTTAATTAAGGATGGTTGAGTTGTGCCCACTCTGGTGGAGCAAACGCCCAGCTGCTAATGAAGTTTAAACAGACATACTTTATTTAATTACTGCTAATCGCTGGGGCCCAAAGTCCAGCCCTCTTTGATCTGCCTGTCGCACTGTAATCTTCCTGGCAGATAGCATCTCCTGTTCTACCCGGATCCCTTTTAGAAGTTGCTACGGGAGGTCCAAGATTAACCATGGGTTAATTGAGACAGCCGGGTTTGGAGGTGTGTGCGTGCACACTTGTGTCTGTGTGTGTGTGAATGTGTGACAAAGAGAGAGAGGGACGCACAGAGAAAGTCGGGGGGGAGGGAGGATGGGCTGTCGGGTGATTGATGTGTTTGTGGCCTTAGAAGTCATTCTGTTTCCTCGGCCTGTGCTCTTTCTTTCACAGGGATCTTTTGGTCAACCATTGGCTGACTTGAGGAACACTAGAGGATTGTAATTATATCTGACCTATTGCCATAAGCACTAGTGAAGACACTGTACCTCTTTCTTCGTAAACATAAATATATGCTTGACTTGTCTTTGCTTGTCTTGTTTAATTATGTATGTGGAGGAAGAATTTCAGTGCATGGAATGTGTACACACTGTCATTATCTGTGCTCCACCATTGTCATCATTGTTCATATCAGTGAAAGTACATGGTAAGCAGCTGTTGTCTTTGTAAGGTTGAGCGGGGTCACAGGGGGCAGCAGAGAGTACAGTGACAATGCATGGTAACACGTGGAGGGGGCTGTCTTTATCTGACCTAGGGGAGCCATAGGCGTCCTGTTAATTGGGTTAGCGCTGGGACCAGGGGCAGGCTGTGTGACTGGAGTAGAAAAAAACAGTGTGAGAAAACCCCTAAGAGGCACTTTTCTCTCAGCTGAGACATATGGCAGAGGAGCTGCGAGCACATGGAGTCTTCATCTGCAGGGAGCCAATGATGAGGGTGTGAGAACCAACGACCCACAGAAAGATGCATGTTTCCTAAATTAATTTGGTATCCCCAAATTGGGTGAAATAGAGCCAGAGGATAGTCTCAGTGTGGCAAACTGATCTCCCTATCCGTATCTCTATCTAACACGCATGCACTCGCTCTCTCCCACCCGCTCCAACACTTAGCCTTTCATTATGTTGCTATTTCTTTCCCCGCCGCCTCACCCGCTCCTCCCTATCCTCCCCCACTGCTGAAAGATTGTCAATAAATGAGTGATTTCAATCCTGATAAGAGATGTTAACTAAACCGCTGCATGCATATTCATACCCGGAGCTGTCGATTAACACCGGCTTCACCATGACACAGACTGTTTTCTTTGCCATTGTAAAAATCAACCATAGACTGTGTTAAGGCTGTTATACGCCTCGCATTGAGATTTACTGCTTTAATTACTTAAAGTAAAATGGTTTAAAAAATCATTGCCCCTCATGAAACAGGGTTGATGGAATTGTGCATTGCTATTGGTGAATAATTGAATCGTTTCTTCAGATTGTGACAGAATAGTTAATTTATTAATAGTTATCTCAAAGTCGGAGTCAAAGTCTTGGTCGGTCCTGCGGGTAGATTCGCTTTCAAGAGAATGAACTCTTGTTAAATAAGTTAGAGAACACGATCATGCTCCCCAAAAGACAGAGAGGAGAAAGAGAGAATGAGGCGCTCACAACCGGATGTTAAATCCAGTGACGTCTGGAAGGTCCCTGGGTGCACGAGATGAAATATTCAAGGCTTTAGTGTTTATTAACGGGATGAAACAAAGGGCTGCTTCCCCTTGACTTGTGCACATTGACACTTGGCACAGAACAAACAAAATCAAATATGGTATTGATCCATAATGGATGAAAAGGCCCACTTTGAATATGAAGCATGATTTAAGAATTAGGAAAGGGAGAAAGAGCAGAGAGGCACGTTAGTAAACACTTTGTCAGTTGCCTCGTGAATGTGCATCGTGAACCATAAGTTTGGAAATAGACTAGACTTAGACAAACTTTATTGATCCACAAGGGAATTTTTTTTGGACATAGTTGCTCACTCATCACAATATAATATACAGTAATATAATAATAAAGAGTTAAAAATAAATACATAAATGGTAATAATAAATTCTAAATAAGTAGCAAGAGATGGGTGTCAGATAAGGCATAATTATATGAATGTATATGTACAAGTCAAAATAAAATAGGAAATAAGTCATAAAATATAAAAATCACAGCTATATACAAGAGGTCAAAGAAAGACTATTATTATAAGCATAAGACAATCTTCTTAATTTACCTCCAACAGAAGTCGCAACATAAATTGTAGTTGTTGGACTGACCATGTAAAATACTTTGATTCAGAGGTCTACCCATAAAATCAAATTTGCCCCCGGCAGATCCTGTTGCAGAGTGGAACTTATTCATTTTTGTTAAGTTGTGTAATATATCTTGTAACTGCGGTGACAGTGTCGGGTGTAAGCCACTTTGCGTGTCTTTCATAGTTAAGCAGGGTCAGGGTGAGATTTAATGTTGTTAGCAGTTTAACCCTTCGCCCCTGTCCTTGAGGCCCTGTCATGTCCGAGTGGCACCCCAAATAAGCACTTTTGACACGGGGGCTCCAGGCCTGCAGCCCTGGCGCTCCCTGACACTCCTCAACAATGGGCCCCTCTGCCATTGCCGGCCTTTGCAGTTATGCAAATCCACAGCTCCCTGACCCACAGAGGAAGGTATGCACTTCAAATGTACTGCTACGTTTGTTTGTGTTTAAGATGTGGTATATTATGTAGTGCAGATCAACTAAGAGCCACAAAACTGATGTGAGCCATGGTATTTGTGTCCTCTCACTCACCCACATATTTAGTCTGAGCTCTACACTTGACACTGGGAGAGCAAATCCCCTGTAGCCCTTTCCTTCTGGTGGTGGTTCATATTGCGTGTCCTAATGCCTTCCCCAGCTGCGTGTTTGTGTGTCCCCCGAGAGCCCAGGCAGAGCTGCTGTACTGACCTGATAACATCTGGGAGTAACTGATGGTTTTGCCCACATGCTCCAAGTCTCAGGACCCCACGGGCGTCCTTGCAAAGGCCAGTCTCCCTTGTACCCTTTCAACACCTTCTCGACACCCGCTTAATACAAATTCCACCGGTGAAAATCCAAACATACCGTGTGTTTTATTAAAAAAGTACACCTCCAGGACATTTTTTTACCATCTTTTGAAGCCAAAGTTCTTCTCATGGTGATCTACAGACACAAACACCGGTCTAAATAAATGAAAAAAAAAAAATGGATATGGAAAAAGGACAGAATTTCTTAGTCTTTGAAATGATTGATCATATTGAAATAAGGTCCTAAAGTCCTAATTGGTCCTACGACATACAAAAAGATGTATGTGAAATGCGATTCATTAAGAAATTGGGGATTTAAGATGAATGATTTTATTGTTTTGAATAATGTAATTAGTGCACGTATATCCAGTTGAGTAGTTTATATGAGTCTTTATGTCAGTATCTTATAAAAGAGCCTCACTAAGGAGTAGAACCAGACAAACTGTCCATGATGGCTGATGAGGTATATGACCCGATCCGTGGGAGGAAAAATAAACACAAACAGAATGAGTGAGAGGAGGCGGAGGAATAATAAAAACACAGAGGAAGTGTTTCCGTGCTTTCCCCAGCTGTTTTCCCATGGAAAGCCACCAGTTATTCTACAGCTTGTTACAATAGACTCAACGAGCCTAGTGGGATCTGAAATTGACAACTTGTGCCTGCTTAGTTACACTAGTTAATGACCCTAATTATCTTTCTTCTTGCTGTGAACAGTCAATAAACAATTAGTGTGGCATATGGACCCCCTAAACTCTGTTTCTATCTCCAAGACAATGGGGTGTCCTTCTGTGGCTGTGCTGGAGTGTCAGCTCAGCCTGATTCAAGTATGTGGGAAACTGTAATCAATGGCTTATCTATAGGCTCTCTGCTTGTCCATGTCCCTTTGCCACTCAATCTGGCATGCTGCGCTGAATGTTAAGAAACACACATGGATTCACATATGACCAGTGGCGCTGCTTTGATCTCCTCCCCTCTCACATCTGTAGTTAACACCAGGAGAGTGGAGAGGTGATTAGTTTGATTTCTCAGTGGCAGCAGAGCCGGTGGGCCTTCCCTGGGTTGTCCGGTTTAAGCCCTCTTCCTGACCCGTCTTCAGGAGGCCTTGCGCTGAGCACTTCTGTCATGTGTTTATGAGTCCTGTCTTTGAATGGAGCTTTCTGTCCTTAGTAGCAACAGCTTTACAGGAGAAAGTGGCTGCAGGGCGAGAGCGCTGTAGCAAGCCCTTTGAATATGGATGGAGCTCAGGTGAACTACACCTGAACCCTGGCTGTGATGTCTTTATAGAGAGGCGTTTCTGACTTTCTTTTGCTTTTCAGCCACCATCAAAAGTTCAAGCGGCACCAGTGTTTTGTATTCAGAGAGAGGAGAACCTTTGAAACCTTTGGGATAAAAGCGCTGCACAGTGTCAGTGGTGAAGGTAAAGACGTGGAAGGAGAGGGCTAAGAGGGCGCGGCAGACGGGTAGAAAGGGCTACACTTTGTTGTGTTTTTACAAAGCTAATCTGAAGCCAGCATTAACATTGATCCAGAAGAATTATTGATAAATGTTAACAAGTGAGTACACAGACACACATGCTGACAGATGACCTCTTTAGAAATCCCCAGAAATGGATTTATTCCCTGAAATCCATTGATCAGAAATAATGACATGTAATTTGAGAAGACACCTAAGAAAGTCATTTTCTTAATAGCACATGGCTCTAAATGAGTTGTAAAGAGGGACGCGGTCTTATCAAATATATTTTTAATTTTGGGCAGAATAAGTTGTTGACTTGAAAACTGAAAAAAAAGTGTCTGTGTTTTGAATATTCTCATTTGGCAAGAGGAGGAGGAGTGCTGGTCTCCTGGTACAAACAGTCTCCCCGCTGGCAAAGGTTCTGACGCCTTGTAATGGCCCTCTATGGATTTGATAAGATTATTGTGGTTTTTTTTGGCTGAAATGCTTTTCTCATTCATTTTCACTTTTTATATATTGTGGGATTTCGTGGTGAGGCACAGAAGCTTGTCCAGAATGTCGTGTTTGGGTAATGAAACAGATATACAACTTAATTTTTGTCATTGTCTGCTTATAATTATTTGCTTTTCCTATGGGACTACTTTTTCTGTTATATAGGACTGAGTTTACTCGCCACTTGTGCCACTTCTCACCTATTCTGTACTGTTCCTTGCAGATCAGTAACATTACTTGAACAAGACATTACTTGGTTCACTCAAAGTCTCCAGTTTAATCGACTATTGCTACGTACGTAAAAGGAGTGATGCCTATTCCCAGGGGTAAAGCCTACACATAATAATTACAAATCACCACACCAACAACATTGTAGTGAAGTGTTGCTCCGCTGCTGATTGCCCACTACTTGAAACATGCCCTTTTCTTTGTACCTAATTAGGATAACTCAGTGCTTCAGAACTCAGAGTAAGGCCGGCGGCTCAGAGGGATTAACTTAGTTGTGTTGGAGGGTTAGTGCAGAGATCGGCTTCTGTGTGAGGGCCTATTGTCCCCACCGGGTCACTGATCTAGGGCCTCATAGCCACTCAAGGGCCAGGACTTTACCCTCCTTCTCGCTCCACTTCAGTTAGCAAGAGAATTGTCCACATTGTGTGATATGAGCTGGAAAAGAGTCCATGGCCCCACCCATCCACTTGGTCTCCTGGAGTGTATTTTGAACACCACAACATTGCATATACGCACACACACCATGGCACAGCGAGTTGTCGCGGTTGCTCCCCGACTGCACTCAATAAGCGAAGAGAAACTCCAGCTGGGAGAGCCATTGATGCCCTGTAACAGGCTGATTGTTTCCTTGAGGAGAGGGAGGAGCAGGGAGGAGAGAGAGGGCAGGTCGATAACTCCACCCCCAGGCTTTGACTGGGGCCTAGCAGGTGTAAACATCCACTTCTGTGCTTGTGCTCAATGGCCAAAGGGGAGTGGGACCCCCAGGTAGTCAGCACCTCAAAGCAAAATCTCTCATCAAAATGTTTTATTTTATTCCAAGTCAAATTGCTCAAACATTCAATTTTCTCTCTAAAAGCAAAGCTTAAATGTGTTGGGGGTCATATATTATAATATGTATTCTCTATTGTGTGAAAATGAAAGTGAAGTGAATTGAAAGAGAAAATTATGGAAAAGAGAAATGCCATAGAATAGACACAATAGTCACAAATACATTACTAACTTAATAGCAATAAATGTAGAATAGTAAATCAACTAAATACTAAAGGTTATTCAATAAAAAACTACCTTGTTTCAGCTGCCTAGGTTCAGCTCAAGACTTTGTTTCAAAACTTCAAACCAGACAGTAACAACAGGAGTTCATCAAAAATGTCATTCATAAATGCAGGCAACTTTTTTGGGGGAAAAGCTCCTGTAATGACACAAGAACTCATTCAGACGATGTAAATTCAACTTTCAATGATTCATCTCCATTTGCTTTAGCTGCGAGTACCCTATCGCTGCCAGTTTGGAAGGCATTAAAGCTCAGCTCAGCTCTGCCTCTGAATGTGTAAGAAGTCACTATATAGTTGAGATGCTTATAATGCATACTCTTTTAGTAATGCTGTTTTGGATTATGGAGGAGAAGGAGGCAAATATATCGACCAGTGTGCCGTTTATCCGCCGGCGCCCCATTACTCGGGCCAGTTTGGAGAGGCTTAACACCTGTTTTTTGCTCAGCTCATATAAACTCATTCTCTCTCCCTCCTTCTTGCTACTTTTTGTCTTCCAATGCAAAGAGGATGAAGTCTGGCGAATGAGAAGAAGAGCTCCATTATTGCAGTATTTTCTTTCCAGAGAACGTTATTTACTAGAAAGATATCATCCTAGCTTTTAATCCTCTTAGCAGTGGATTGCGGTTGTACTTACAGCGCCATGCACCTGCTAAACTGCCTTCTCTTAAAGCTGTATAAACAGAGCTACAGGAGCCATTGCCTTCTTGAGCTGAACCCATCAAGTTTGTTTTTTTTCTTTTTTTATGAGACAGAGGCAGACAAAGAAGGCTTGGGAGAAGTTTGGAGGACACTGTTGATAACATGCAGCAGACTCACGCTGGGAGGAGTTTGAGCTGTACAGACAGTGGCTGCTTTCATTAAAGATCTAGTTTAAATTAAATTTAGTTTAGTTTAGTCTCCAGCGAAATTGCAGTTTTCATATTCAGTACAAAAAAACTTTTTTTTTTTTTTCATTGTTTAAAGGTCCCATCTGTTTTCTGATCCCTGTTATAATGTGGTTTCCTCATCAAAAACAAACCTGGAGTTGTATTTTGTTTCATTCACACACGTTTAACACACAAACCCTGCATATTTAGAAGTTCTTCTCTCAAGCCGAAAATACTTTGTTCGACCTTGTGATGTCATGTGGTAATACAGGAAATGCACCGCTGTGTGTTTAAACTCCATCCACCTTCAGTTGAATCATTTAGATAATTTTAGCTCTGGAATTGTCTCTACTTAACTAAAGGTAAAACGAGCAGTGAAAACTACCACAACATGATATTACGAGGTGGAGCAGAGCATTTCAACCTCTGGAGCTGTAGACAGACTAATAATAAAGGATTGCACAAACATGTGTGAATTAAACAAAACACAACTCCAGGTCTGATAACAACATTATGACATGGCGGTTTTGCATATTATACGACATTTAACATGTCCTTCCTTGACTCTGGCTTTGATATTCAACAGTAGGACATCCACATCTCCATGGAAAATGTAAAGTGGTTTTTCTATATCCATAGAATAAGGCAGGTGACATGCCACCTTAAGATTAGTTGTGTTACTATTATAAAACATATTTAAAACAAATTTACCATGCATTCCTTCAACCCTTTACAGACCATTACAGAATATAAAAGTATGTTGTTGATTATTAGATTTTGTTATATTTTGTTTCTTATGTTTGAGCATTCATATTTTTGTTTTTGAGTATATATACTCCTCGTCTTGCCTCAGTCTTGCAGTGATGTGGCGTAGGTACTGTGTGTGAAACAGTGTAAATGTAAGTGTATAGCCGGAAAGAATGGTGGAACTTACACCGCAGGCAAACAATATGGAATTTGAAATATTAGCTGGCGTGGTGATTGAACATGGCTCCCTTATCACTAGGTTGCCAGGTTGGCCCGCTATAACAATGACTTATCACTGGGCTGTGGAACATGGAGTATATAACAAGATTCTCTGACATGACAAACACTGCCCCGAGGAAACACACACCACACTTTGTATAGTGCCCCAAACCAGACCATAGAGGACTTAGAGCAGAGGATCCTCACAGGACTACAGAACAGGTGGAGCACCTGGGAGTTCTGTCTTTTTAGATGCCAACTAGCACACCTTTAAATGCAGGCTGTAATATTATACATGTGTCTGATACAATAAGTTCATCTCTGTATTATCATGCGCATAAAGCCCCATTAATCACTGTGACAGCCCTGACAACTACTGATGTCCATATTGTCCCTGTGACCCACAGCAGCGTAAAGATGCTTTCTGCATCTCAAAAGAAGAACACATTATTTCACACCATTTCTATTACTCTTTGCTGTTCTTGTCAGAAAAAACTTGAAATAAAAAACTTGAAATAAATTGGGTAAATGTAATTAAATTCATAGAATTGATGTCAGCATGGTGGCAGAGAGGTTAGCACAGCCTCACAGCAAGAATATTCTGGGTTCAGAGACCAGAAAGAAAAATTTTCTGGAGTTATTTAGTGTATTTGAGGATGTTGTTTGAAAAATCTGTATATTTGTGGCTTTAGGAGTTTGTGCTTTTTGTCGTCATGGTGAGCATATCCACACCTTGTCAACATCTACATATAAGGTGTTCCGAGTCCATGGTGTGTCGGCTCAAAGACTGTCAGTTCAGTAGAGCCGTGACCTTTGACTTTTGGGCTTAAACAAGAACAGATGCCAGGTGAGATGACTCACATCCGGCTTTAAATATATTTGTGAGGAATGTTTCAGCTGCTAGTTAATGTTATTTCTTCATCTTGTCCTCCTCCTGTGTGCCATGAGAACATGGGTCTGATTTCTCCCCTTTCAGAAGCCTGCTTCTGTTCTGCTTCACATTTCTCATTAATTGTGTTTTTGCCATGACCTGTTTGCTTTCTCTCTTTGTCTATGTATCTCTGGCATTGGAATGGATTTGTTTATAGTGGTGACCCTTGCTGCTTGAAGTCTTAAAGCAGCTCTGCTGTCATGAGCCAAAACTCTGGCAAGGTCAGCTCATTTCTGTTTACTTTTGGAGCACTATTTACCCTCTGGGGCTTTTAAAAGCACTTCTGCAAAACATCACTGCTGAGGAGAGCATGGGAGAGAATCGGGAGATAGGATGTCGAAAGAAAGACAAGAAATATGGAAAACTTGGAACATATACAATTTTCTTCTCAGCCATAAACTGATTTATTCTATTTCCTACTGTGAAGAAACTGAAAATTGGTAATCTACTACAGGTAACTCCACTGATATTGATATGAATATGGTGCATTAACTATAATGGGTCTAATTTTCCCACAGCAACATTACTAAGTCTGCCTATTACCAACATTCCCTAATACCTTAATACGAAAGCGATTAAAAAAATTTAGCATGATAGACCCTGAGGCTGTTGCCTGAATGCAAAGCCATGGAGTTGGGATTAACCCATCAATAATCACTATCTGCCGTGCCATGCATTTGCCCCTGCAGAGCTAATGATTAATCTCCCCTATATGGGACTGATCACTATCAGATTGATGAATGCACCAACCAATCATGTTCCGGCAAACCTCCGGCATGTACATACACCAATAAGTGATGATGAACAGCCTGTGTTGTTAGTTATTTATGCTGCTGCACAAGGAAGTCCCCATGCGTTCTTATGAGGGGCTGGTGGAAGATTTCTGCAATGTCTGGGCTTTACTGCGCACCCCAAAGTCCTGTCCCCATGGACTACACACACAAGCATGCATTTGTTAACCTCTTGTGTAACTTTTTAGGGATGTTGTAAAACTCCACAGCTCCTGCTCGGTAAAGCAGTTTGTGCCACTCATCAAGTGCATGGATTGGATGAATAATGTTCTTGTGCATAAGACATGCACCATGTGCCCTTGAATGAGGGATGTAGATTTCGTCCTTGCTGCTTGTTGTTGCTCAGTGCGGGCCTCGTGTGTTCCATGCTGATGTCCTTGTATAGTCAGGCTTGGCTTTATTTTCTCTGGATCGACAGAGACAGCTCCTCTTGAACTTTTATAGCTCCTCTTAGCGATGTGTATCTGAGAGAGCTGACCCCGGTCACCAGGCTTTACGGGCTTCCGCCTGCTTCTCATCCACAACTGTTTGTTTTTTCTGGCTTTGGCTTTTTTTCCATATCGTTGTTTTTTCACACGTTCACACATGAGCAGAATCACAATGAGAGACCATGAAACTCACACACTATTTGTACAATACGTTACATATAATGAAGAGAACCCTGGCATTTAGTTGTAAGGTTATATTTTTATTGTAAAAATATATATAATAAAACTGTGTCTTCAATTCATGTTACATGGTCAAGAAGAGCATTCACTGTAAAACACACAACATCACAATGCAACTATTTTGCTTTGCAATCCTTAATTAAAGAATGAGGAGCCTTACTATACATTATTATAATTATAACAGTCATGGTTCATTATAGTAATGACTTAAGGGTATCTCATTAATATCATTATTATAGTTATTATAATCAAATGAATATTAAATCAACACTTGTATATTTTTCCAGGGTCACATTCATGGTCACTTACTTATGGCATAAATCCTTGTAAAGAATAACTGCAGGACAGAAACCCCAATAAATGCCAGAAGCAGTAAAGGGTGCTGAAAGAGCAGTGTGCACGAGAGCTTACACAGTTAACCCACCTCTGGACTAATAGGCCTCATGCAGCCCATTTACCTTGGACTAACAGACCTGCCAAGCAGCCGACCCAGAGAAGATTTTATTTACTGACAAAGTGGAATTTTAATAGAGAGAAAATCACAAACAAGTTACTGACCAGACACGGAGAGCCACGCACATGCTTAAACTAAAATGACAGTTATTGGCCCCTCCAGCCCTCAAGTCAAATCTGTAAAGCTATTTCCTGTTGTGTCACATTTCTCTGCAGGATCTGTTCCCATGCATTTGATACGGCCACAAGAACATCCACTCCAGTCTGTGTTTACTCTGCATGGAATTTATTAATCATAACATTAACTACAAAATTATTTGACAGTTTATAAAACATTACAAATAGTTTTTAAAAGAAATGTTTTGAAAAGAAAAACAATCACTTTCTTAAATACCTAACTGTATGCGCCTTGACATTTTTGCATTTAGTTCCAGGTTGCATTGGTTGTCATTGCGAGTACGAATACATCATATTTTTTAAGTGCTTAACATTTTTATGTTTTATAAAACAAAGAAGACAACAACCTAATTACAAAGATAAATTTAGGAAGAAACACAAATTTTTAAATCTAATCAAATCTCAAATGTTGCGCTAATCAAGCACTTTGTTTTCTTGTTTGACCACAAAACCAGTGTTTGCCTTGTAGGGAATTTATTTGTCCTCTTCTTTTTAGTCTGGATTTTTATGCCTTGAAGCTTCACTGGAACCACGTTGTGTACACTTGTTGTGGATCTCACTAATCCGATGAAGCAATTCCAATAAAAACAAATACATGTATTTTCCATTTTTGAATTGGTCATATTTGTTTAATTAATTGTGTTTGTGTTGACAATGAGAGAGCAATTTCTTTCTTGAGCAAATTGTGGATAAAGAGATTTTTTTGTTTGGTAATGTGTATTTTTTTAATCTAAAGAGAATCATTATATTTACACTCCTTGAGTTTTCTTTTTGGGACGGCCTTAGCGAATCATGTACCTCTCAGTGTGCATTCATTTGGATATTGGTTTGATTAATATGAGATATTTATTGATGGCCTTCCTAAATAAAAATACATCATACAAATACACTGGCTTTGACTACTTGTGGCTGGATAGATCACTTATCTTAACTCTTGAAATAAACTGGAATGTTGTGAATTTTAATAGATTCACTTTTCAAACCGAGCTGTTCATGACATACCTCTTAATGAACATGTACCTGTATCATTTTGCTGCGTATCCCGTATTACAATTAAGCTTAAGTCTGATGATTAAAAGCTGTGAAGTGCATTTCTCCGTGACCTCGGAGCAGGCATGGAGCACACTGCAGTCCTGACCCTCATTACCTCAGTGCTGGTTTGTACACATTAGCGCCTGTTGGTGCACAGCCCACAATTTGCCAAACATCTCCACACATGCACATAAGTACCACACGCACTGCAATTAGAGCACATCTGAGCAGTATTACCCGTGTTTACACAAGGTCAGGCTGCCGACGAGGAAAGTAGGAGGGGCCCGCAGCATTCTGACACTGGCCGTAATGGTGGTTCGGCACATGGGCTGAGCATGTGTTCTCCCTAGGGTTAAGTGTGCTGTTACTTTACATTTAGGGCTCACTGACAGCTCATGCAAATCAAGTGTGTTCTGATTTTAGAGGGTAGTAGAATTTTTCAGGGTTTAAGGGTAGCACACCTGGGCGTGAGTCAGTCAACTACTTGGGGCAATAAATGTACAAGTTCCTATTAGTGGGTGGTGGGGTTTTTCTGTTTAGATTTTTTTTAGATCAATAAAAGCCGGGGTATTTTCGTTCTGGTAGTTGTCTTCTGCGGCTCCCCAATCAGCTCAGCAGTCGTGGTATTTTAGTGTCATCGGCTTTTCTCTCTTTTCCTTCTCTAAAGTCTTTACCTCTTCACCTCTCCTCAACCTGGGTCTTGATCCTTACACTCAGAGCAAATACTTGGGTTGGATTAATATTTCTGCCACTTTGATGTCAGAAGTGTATTTTACAAAGACAGAGTTAGCATGTGGGGGCGATGGGCAGGGAAAGACTAAGACACAGCGCAGAGAAAAGGATGAAGAAGAAAAGGTGGCAGAAATGTGAGGGATTTGCACTTGGCAGTGGCTAGATGTATAATCCACTATGTGTGCCACTATGTGAACAAGAGTGTGAATTAGCATGTTACTATTCAAGTGTGTGAAGAGGCTCTGGGCTCATACCTGGTGCTCAGGCTTTGGCAAAGGCGTGTCGTGCTGTGGATGAACACAGGTCAACAGGGAGGACAGGCTGAGCAGCTCATTGACTGACCCCTGACAGCCAATCAGCTGCACTCTGCAGGCAGAGGGCATGTGTACAAAGGCAGAGTGTGACTGGAGCACAGGGAGACAACATGACTGTTCAGCAGCATGCGTTCAGCTGACAAGCTAAAGGTGAGAGCAAATGGTGGGCAACAGCGACCTTGTTGTGGGGCCCAAGTACCATAATTACATTAGAGTCAAACAGCTTCTTGTATCTGCGAGCAACACATGTATGCCCTACAGGAGAATCCCTGGCACTCGCTAATCCACCAAACACAAGCACAAGAGGTACCTATCCAACCAGAAGAAGGCTGGGAGTGAATGTGCTGTAAGTTTGATTGTTTTTTGTGTTTTATGCCAACACTGTAGCATTGTTTCATAGTGACTGCTGTGTTGTATGAATATGCATCCACAGCAATGGGCTGTTCACCCATAGTGCATGTTACAGTACATATATTATGGCTCTAGAGCATATTGCCATGCTGCTTATAGCTGTGCTTGCAGGATCGGCGTCTGGTGGAATGGCAGGATGTAGAGATACTGGAGAAGGATGGATGTGTAAGAGAGGCTAGTGTATCTCGTGAGCAGAGCCAGGCACAGCCAGAGGGAGGAGAGCTTGATCTGTTTAGTGTCCGTCTCCTGCCAGCTTTCACTGGTCATTAAAAGTAGGCTGTTATCAGACAGTGCAGGGAGGACTACCCCACCAACAAGCACACTGCTGCGTCTTCAGGTAACAGCTCCTTATCTCTCACTGATTGCCTTCACGCTCCCAATCCGTCTGACGCTGGCATCTCAATCAGTCTTTAAATAATCTGCCTCCTCATGGAGCAGCTGATGGTCTGCCCTCTCTCTCTCTCTTACTCTCTCT